>OOFC01029608.1:17086-53837 GCA_900323345.1 Pseudochromis fuscus | reverse complement strand
CCATGGTTACCTGAGGCACCGGGAATGTGGTGCCACCAAGGAATGTGTACAATTATTAAACCAGCGAGGGGCCAGACACGCTCTCAGCTCACACACACACACACACACACACACACACACACACACACACACAGCGCAGTATCTGGATATACATGCTATGCACAGTCACGCAGACATGCAGAATGTATGCTCATGATCATGACTACAGGAACACATGGATGCATATGTAAACACGGATGCTCCATGAGGCTGTTTCCTGAGGCAGATACTTTGCACGATCAACTAAAAACCTGAGGAAAAGCCCTCACATATCAGAATGACTCTATCATTTCTCTGTCTTAGACAAATGGCAGCATAAGATTTACTTGATTACAGGGAGAGGAAAGAGTGATGTTGAATTTATAAATTTCCCGTCAACTGGTGCTGGTTGTGCAGCAGAAGACAAACAGTGCCATCCTCACACTCTCCCTGACTCTGCGTTCCTGCATCCCTCCATGCTGGATAGATGATATCTGGCGCAGGTTCCACATGCTGAAGCTCTCTCCTTTTGATGCCTGTACAAACACAGGGGCTGAGACAACAGACTCCAAATGCTTTGATGCAATTAGCCAACAGAGTGTGAAGCAGAAAACCTTTGTAGCTTTTTACACAGCTCGTGAAAACAGTGTCAACACGAAAGGACGCAGAGATCAGTCGACGGAAACCGAGTCTCTTTGTTGATGTCACTCATCCCCTGTGTGTCTGCCACAGACGGAGAGGAAACCTAACACTCGTATAAGCTGGGTGAAAGAGAGGGAGGGTGGCAGAGGTGGCGGTGGGAGCCACGCCGCCCTGTGGTCTGTGGTTTGTGAAGGGCATGATCACATTTTGGGTGGAAACCTTTAACAATGTTCTGTTGAATACAGAAAGGTCAGACGGTGACAGACAGATTGATAAAGATGACGCATAAAGGAAACCTCAGGAGTGCTGCCATTTAAGTTTAATTTCTACAAAATGCTGGATTTTATCATTTTGACAGAGGAGTTAAATCATTGTTAACAATTAAAAGCCAATCAAACTGTGAAAAGAAAGTACATCTTATGCTACTTAACAAGAGAAATGATGAACAAACAGTAACAGATGGAGCCTATTGAAATATTATAAGTGAAATATCCCAATATTCTTTCCAGGGTGTTATTGTCCAGAAGTATGTGGACACATGACACCCATACAGGACGTGATAGTTGAACATTTCACTCCACAGCTATTGACATTTATCAAGTACAACACTCCTCCTCTGTACAGACTGTCCACGAGAAGATTGTTAGTATTCAGCCATGAGAACATCTACAACATTAAACACCAGCTCCAGTCAATAAAGCAACACCTCCTCCAGACTAAATAACAAACATTAGTGTACCTAGACTAAAATGACACCATTTCATGATTTTTTTAGGCATTATTTTCTAATTTACCTTTTCTCCCAGGATACACGTTTAGAGTAAATCAATTTAATGTTTAAAAAAACAAAAAAACAAAACGTATTAGCACATTTCTTTTATATTGTGTCCAGAATTTTGAGAAAGCTGAAAACATAATTCATTATATATAAATCAATAGTTCATAAATATATCTGTGGGAGATTTATATCTTTATCATCCAGGATGACCTAATAACAACATTTTGAAAATGTGTGTCATTATTTTTAAGCAACAATGTACAAAAATATTCTTTTAAAAATATATATTTTATCAAACAAAATGCTCCTAAAATGTTATAAATATGAATAAATGACATGTACTACATCACCAGTGTCTTTATTAACAGGCATGTTGAAATCAATAATGTAATAACAGCCGATAACGTAATAAATTTGCCCTTTTTGAAATGTAATAGGCCAATAACTTAACAACTGGCCAATAATGTAATAAAATTCCTGAACCGATAATAACTTTTGGCTCATAACGTAATAATTTATTACGTTATTGGCTCAGTTATTACATTTGCAAAGTTTTTTTTCTTTTACCGGGCCAATAACGTAATAAGCAGCCTTTTATCATCTACTTTATATAGGACTTTTATGACGTTATTGGCCTATTACATTTCAAAAAGGGCAAATTTATTACGTTATCAGCTGTTATTACATTATCCGGTGTTATTACATTATTGGCTTCAACAGGGCATTTTGGATTTTGAACAAATTATATTTATAAGTATATTTTTAAATACCATATTTTCCGGACTATTGAGTGCACCTGTCTATAAGCCGCTATTGAATTCATTCGAACAGTTTCCTGTGGTCCACTCTGACCGGGTCTGATGTGACGACGCTAAATGTATCGGCGGTACGGAGCTTGCTAGCTTGTAAAAAGCTAACGAGCTTCGATACATGAGAAACGCCGGTGTTTAAGTTCAAAACTTTGGAAAAAAGTAGCTTCTTATAGTCCGGAAAATACGGTAGTTGGATGAGTCCTGAGTCCAATGATCGTATCCCCTTAAGATATAAAGATAGATACAGATGTGACAACAGTATTATTTGGTTTTGTTTGGGTGGAGGCAACAAAAAGGACTTTGTTGAGGAAAGATCATGGTTTAGATTAAAATAAGTAATTTATTATCTGATAGTACTTCGTTACAGCCCTCACTTTGTGTATTGGGACATAGTCGTAATGAAAGTGTACAATGTCTTCACTGCACTCTTTTCTGCAGTATTAAGATTCCCCTGAACTGGAACTAAAAGGCATAAGAATTAGACCGTAAAGTGTAGCTTGCATGACATGCAGAAGGGTTCGGATTGCGTAACCTCACCACCGCCGACCAAGGCCGACCGAGCCCAGGAGAAGATAGAGAGAAGAAGAGAGCATAACTTCAATGTACAGCATTTAAATTGCAGCTCTACAGACCAGTTGACCCCTGTCCCTGAGGACAGCTGTATAGCTGACTTGCACCGCTGGGACTTTCCTCTCATGGTTAAATTTGCCAGCAATAAACAGACCATCGCTGGAAGACATGGACGGAAGAGAAGCAAGGGTGAGAGGAAGGAGAATAAAGGGAAGACGGCGAGAACGAGAGGGAGCAGGGTGATTCAAATTGAAGGAGTGATACAAGTAAAGTGAAACTTGGGCATGAAAAAAGAGAGAGAAGGAAATGGAGGAAGAAAATGAGACAGTAAGCAAAAGTACGAGGGAGAGTGAAAAACAGCAGGACAGGAGTGTTTGGTGAGCTAATTCCCAGATATCGACTCTGCTTTGATTAGTAACTGGAGGGAACCTTTTAATGAGAGGATTCTTTAATCAAACCCCAACATAACACAGCCCACTAAGCTATCTCTGGTATGGGGGGAGTGGGGGGGTGTATGCAGGAGGAGGGGGTGGCAGTTGGTGTGAATTATTTCTCTCCTCAGACTTCTACAGATGATCCTGCTGCTCCCACCCCAAACCGAGAAGGTAATCGCCAGCACAAGTACGTCCAGACACTCAAGTAATTTATTATCTTCAGCGGTCTTATTGCTTCAGATTAAAACCTCCTCTCTCGGAGCTTAAGGAGCTGTGTATTGATGCTTTGCTTGGCACACTGGAGCAATAATAGGGCATTGTACACGGTGATTGTCTCCAATACCTTGGTAATGATTTTGTGTGTGTGGGCTCAGTGTGTGCGCTCACCCGCATGTACGATAAAGTTTCCAGGGACAAAAAAAAAAAAAAGGTCTTGTTGCTGTTGGAGAGTAGGGGCTGTGCTGGGAGAATACAATACCTGGAGGCGAAAGAAGACGGAGAAAGACGAAGTAAGACCTTTGGGGACAAACAGTTTGAGGTGCGTTGAGTGTACCTTAGGCAGAAATGTGTACCGCTGGTCTAGCTAGGCAGGGTTTGTCTCGGTGGTCTCCAGTGCCCTCATTAGGAAGCAGGGACAGCATTGTAGTGCCCCTCCCTTCCCAAGAGATAGAAAGCAACTAATTAGAGGTCTGTCCTCCTTCCTGACACATCCTCGTCCTCTCTGGAGCATCACAGCAAACCACTCATGAGTCTAACTCAGCGTGGCAGAGTTTATAAGTGGAAGGCAAACACAAAAAAAAAGAGTCTGACATTTATTATATAGATACACAAAGATAAAGTAAGAATAACAACTAAATTCTAGCAACAAACCTATTCAACAAGGACAGCTGAGTTATTTAGTGTTCACTCAAATCATGACACCCCAAAATGTTTAGGTTTAACTCCCACATATAACAAGTCCCCAATATTTAGCTCCTGCTAAGGTAATAATAATAATGTTAATATATTTACATGTCTTTCCTTCCCAGACTGAAATCCCATTAGGTTTCATTTTTGCGTTATGTTTAGTGAATGATGACCTGCTCTGTTTTTCAGTGCAGAGAAAAGCCAAAGGCTGTGATAAAAGGCGACTTTCTATGCCACCATGTTCTTGTTTAATGACACACTGTCATTATGCAGTAGACACATTAATGTGAACATTAATACAGAGACTCCTGTAATCAGAACATTATTATTATTATTATTTTACAGTGACTAAATTCCTTAATTACACTGTTATTAACAAAATGAATCTTTGTGCAACAAGGCTGATTTATTGCATTTATTGTTCATCTGAAACCTGATGTTTGGTCTGTTTCTGTCTATGTGAGACTGTATTCCCTACACTAATTATAGCAGAGTTATAGATTGGTTGTGTGAGTGGAGGACATGATGGACATGTTGATTCGACACTCACTTTACAAACAGGAGCTTTACTTTCTCTCATGTACTGTGAGTCCTTTTCCTTTTTTCATATCCCTCTCTCTCCTCTCTGCACCTCTGTTAATCCAAAACATCTATTTTCTTCTAAGGCATTGAACTAACAAGGGAGGAACGCTGGTTAATTCTGTCTTGAAATTCTCGTCAATACACAGGCTCTGTGTTAGGATATTTGATTAGATCTCAATGCACTCGCCTCTCTATTGCTTCTACTCCAAAAACGATTTTGCTTGGGGAAGGCGTGTGTGTGTGTGTGTGTGTGTGTGTGAGTGTGTAGGGGGTAAGTCTTTAAGAAAAGAGTGCTGCTGCTGTTTTCATTGATTGTGACACTAAACCGCACATTTACCATCGCACATCTCTTACGTCTTCCTCTCCCTCCCCGACGCCAATGAATCAAAAGCTGCAGTGGGAGGAAAGCAGAGCTCGTTAGCGGTGCTTTCCAGGGAACCTCTCCCTCAAACATCTGACAGCCTGGCTCTGATCGATAGCTGTCTTTCTGCGCCGTGTCTGCCTTTGCTCAGGCTTGTGACTAAGCTAAGCGTTGCGGTGCTTCAGAATAGATGGACTGAATTACTCCGTGCTCCACAGGGATGCTAGACTTTGAGCAACTGCTGACACCGACTGACATGTTTATATATTTTATTTTTTAAGGAGAATGAGCTGTCAACTCCCCTTAGTATTTCAAGAGACATTACAAAAGTTGAGAAGCACACAGTAGGGAGGACGTACAGCTTATACAGAAAGTATTAGGAAAGCAACACATTTTTGGTTGTGACACTGCACTGTAAAAAAAAAAAGCACTTTTAAACTCAAGATTTCACATTTATTCATTTAATTATCTATTGCAGGGGTCGGCAACCAGAGCCAGATGGTCACATTTCCCACAGAAAAGAAAACACAGAGAGCTGTAAAAGCTTTTTGATGTATAAAATGAAGGTAACACTGCATCATCTTTTTTAGCCTTTATTCTATGTATTAAAAAAAACTTTAGTGTGTTGCATTCATGAAATCAATGAAGTGGGACAAAGTAAATGATTTCAACAAACATTTTGAAGACAGTTGTATCTTGACTTAAGAGTTTTCCAAGATACGAGGCGTCGCAGGATCGATTTTTGGCTTTGACTTGAGATAAAAATCCGAGTAATGAGTTTTGCAGATACGCCACCGCCGCTAGTTAGCACTGTGAACGCTTCAACATCCACCCAGCATCCCATCTCACTCGTTCACTTTACCTGTTACAAGCCTGTGTCTTTAAGAAGGTGGCTTATGGGTAATCCCTGAGTGACATAAGCGGGGATTTTATTTTGTAGTTCTGTGTGTGATGGTGAGCACAGGATGCTGCGAGTAAGTGAAAGTTAGCTCCAAGGAAGGAAACAGGACAGGCTGTTGTTTTTGTGTAATTTTGCTGCAGCTCTCTGAAGCACAGTCGACACAGGTTTTATCTTGTGTTGTTGCTGACGGGTGTCGCCGATGTGATGCATAATTTGAGCGTCAAAGAAAAGTAAAACAGAAAATAAACACATTTTATTATAATGTTATATGAACACCATAATCTTTGAGTTCAGAATTACATTGAAAACAAATCGAAATATAATCAATTTAAATTTATAAACTCATTATTTATTTTCCAGACACAGGGAGCCGCAGCAGAGCGATGAAAGAGCCGCGGTCGCCGACCCCTGATCTATTGATAATCATTTGCTAATATATATATTTTTTGAAACTAAACGTTTATGGATTTTATTTTCAGTCTCAGCCTAAATCAGCCTAATGTGTGTCACACTGTGTGCTGTGCATGGACACATCACATGGTTTGTGTTGAAATAATAAGAGCGTCTTTCATGGGCTGTAGGAGAGTCCATGTGAAGATAGGTCAGATTCACATTAAAAGTTATCTCCAAGCTCACCAGAGTGTTCATTATTTTGGGTTTTGTGACATGTGGGGAATTTCCTACACTGCTAACCCTATTAAAATCTGTAACAAGAAATGAAAAAGACTCTCTTTGCTGTCTGGTTGATAGTAAAAGCTGTACTCTAAAATGAAATAACACAGTTTAAAGTCCTGCACATTTTATCACATATACCATTTATATGATATTTCAGTTAAAGAGGACCTATTGTGATAATTTCTGGCTTTATATTTATACCTCCTCTAGGGCAGTTATACACAGACTGCAGCTCAAATAAATTCCTTATTTAGCTTATAATGGCCATTTATGGGCCATTAGGGTGTTTTGATCCCCACTCCCCTTCCCAAGTGCCCACTTTCTTCTGATTGGCTAACATCGGGGAGACAGGAGGCAGAAGCCGACTCTCCAACAGGTGACTGTAAACATAAATAACTTTGTTTACTGGAAATCCAAACTGTTCAAACCAGTGTGAACATGTTTGAGTCTAAATGGTCCAGGATCTGACATCTGTGTTTGGTAAATATTACACCCATTAGCAGCTGCTTGTGGTGGATGGTGGATTCAGTGTTTTAATCACAAGCCGTATGTAAAATGTTTTTATGTGTGCCTGTATTAATCAGTGTACCTATGGGAAATGCTTGAAAATGTCAACTGAAGGGAAAAATATTTGCAGTAGGGAAATACTGAAGGTAACATAGCTAGTAAAATTTTAACAACTGAGTTTCGTTCACTGGAGAAACTGGACAACGTGTTTGGTTATTCTGACAGTCTCCAAACAGCTGTGGAAAAAGTCGACATTTGTGTGTCAGACTTTCAACAGAGAGTGTTTTCATCAGTCTGAACAGTTTTCTCACAGAGATTACTCAAACATCACTTTATCTCATGATCTGAAACTGTGACCATGTGTAGTTTCAACACCCAACATCCTAAAACTGAAAACATTGAAAAGCACCATAGATCCTCTCTGTTTGAGCTGTGATAGTGGTTGGACTTTGTCTCAAGATTCAGAGAGGACCTAGAATTGGGATGAAAAGGTTTTATTTATCCTGCCTGCAGACCCACAGTCCTGAGAGGAGCTCCGTTCAACCAAAATAATGATGTCACCTGTGTGGTAAGGGTGGGCGATACTGAGAATTTTGGTATCAATCCGATACCAAGTAAATACAGGGCTAGTATCGCCAATACTGATACCAATACCAATACTTTTTACTTGAACTGTCATGGTCATTGAATAATTTGGTGAATTTACCTTTAGTTTGTTGATTATGATTGTGATAAAATATGGGACAAATATTTCAGGCAAATTAATTTTTGATTAAATGAACTAACTACACAAAAGGATTGTTATATTCAGCCATACTCAGATTTCAGGTTTGAGATATATATCTTTGTATAAGTAATAAAACAATTAAGATCTTTTAAACTGGCTGAATATATGATAATGGCTTAATGAGTTTGCTAAAATTGCCTCTGTTCACCAGTTACACTGTTAAAAGCGTTACTTAATGCTGGAGATGACCTGGATAGACAGACAGTGTTGGAGAGAAGCTGCACTCCCATGAAATCTGTGAGGAAATTTGAGTAATATGCAGGATGTGTAGAATAGAAACTGCAACAAAAGTATCGGTCTCATCACGTTAGTATCGATGTGATACCGATACTCATTCTGGTATCGACACTATCGATATTTAGATTGCTAAGCCCAGCCCTACTGTGTGGTTATTGGGCTGGTGTTGCCTTTAAGGTGCTCATTCATTTTAAGCTTGTGTAGGAATCATACTCAAAGAATCATTGAAAATAAAATTGGGAATAAAAATGAAAAAGAATAAATAGACAAAAACACTTGAATATGAACATTTGTCAGAAATATAAAAGTCACTGTGACCCGATGGCATGAGGAGTGTAGTGTTTGTGTCTCCACAGAGTTCCTTCAACCTCAGGGTCATTCAGGAGATGAGTGGTCCAGACTTCCTCCGAGGCATCATTCAAAGTCCGGCCAAAGGGGAGCAAGAGAGATGTCTCCTATTGTTTTATTTATTTAGTTACTTCCTCATGACATCCTTTCACCGAGAGAGGTCCACACAATTACATCACTTACTGTGATATTATCATGACAATTACAAGCATGGGTTCAATAGGCAGGAGTTCTGCATTTGAATGTGGCCATGTTGGTTGTTCGGAGCTGGAAGTGACCATATTTGGATATGAAAGGAGGAGGCACGCTGCCCAATATGTATGAAACCCAAGATTAGAGGTCGTCTCATTGGAGACTTGTCAGTCAACTTAACCACGCCCCTAAATCCTCTGCTTTTTGGAGTCTAATATCTACTCAATTATGATTTTCTTTTCAGATGGATTTGGACAAAATGACAAAAACAAGTCCAAGAACTAAGACCAAAAGGCTGCAATGTATACAATATTTTTATTTTCAGTAATTTTTCTACTTGAATTTGGTTTCAGTTTTTTTCACATTAAACATTACATAAAAATTGCTATCAAGCCCATGAATGTGGTGTTAAAGTAAGACACCAAAGATAAAAAAAAGCCTTTAAATGGACTAATGTGCTCATCCCTTTCTCTTGCATCCTCCTATGACATTTTCAAAACGCCACTGCCTCTGGCTCATGTTTGTCGCAGGTGATCTTACTACATAGTCGACAGATCTAACAAGTAGTGAAGATGCAATATAACCTCTTCAAATAATAGGTAATACATCACGATGGAAAATGCGGTCATAATAATCCCCGTGGGGGGTGAGACGGTCAGACTGAGTGAAGATCAGACATTAAGTAATGGAAGGCAAAAAATCTCCCACTGGGCAAGTACAGTACTTGATGACTCATTGGCTCTGTCATTTACCAGGCACAGCAGGGTATGAATGATAAAAAGCAGTGGTATTCTGTTTTTAAAATCCCCCCCATCACAAGCCTGAAGAGGATCGGTGGGCAGATTTCTAACAAAGAGAATCTTATCTAACATGTATGGTGTTTGACAACCTCTGACAAGGCAGGCCAAACCCCCTCACTCCTACCTGCTCCCACGGAGGAGCAGGGAGAAGGGAAGGAGAGATCTTCGGGGTGCCTCTCGTGCTCCTGAGCCGGTCTCGGTGAGAGTCCCGCTGGGCACTGGGCTAAATTAGCTGCGGCTCGCTGTGAAGCCGCTGCTTAATATGCTCCTGACAGAGAGAAAGAGACTGGAGGAGAGGAGGCACAGAGGAAACAGAGGAGAGAGGAGACCGAGAGCAAAGAGGAAACATCAAGAGGATGGAGGAGATGAAGAGGAAAAAAATCACGAGGAATCAATGAAGGAAGGAGCGAAAGGGAGGAGGAAGAGTTGGAGGCTGTGTTTGTGAAGGAGAGAGAAACAAACAAACAATCAGGCATGCAAAGAATGGGAAGGTGTGCAGAGACAGAGAGAGGAAGAAAGAGGAGGGAGATAACATGGAGAGAGAGAGAGAGGGAGAGAAACAGGCGGCGGACGGAGAGAATAAGAGCAAACTTCAAGGTCTATATTGAGTTGGCGGTGGCAGCGCCAGAGGACCTGAGCAGAATAGCCTTGGCATCGCCTCCTTGGCCAATTAATGTGAAGCTGTCTGGGTCCAGGGAAGCTATTAGACTCTGGAAGAGAAAAACACATTAAAAAAGAACAGGAAGAAAGTTCACTGCTGCTTCCCCACAGTGGTGCTTGTATGTAAAGCTCCTTGTTTTTCTTGACTGAATAATAGTCTTCATCCCCTCCCCACCCTCCTCCTCCTCCACCTCCCTCCCTCCCTTCCTTTCAAAGCCTCTGGATGAGGGCAGAACATCTCTGCTTTATTAACCATCTCACTAGAGACAGGACACCCTCGCCGAAAAGCAGCAGCCTTTATTAAAGATGCCGCCGAGTGGAAAGGAGTGAGCATTGAGATTCAAATTGAGGGAGACAAGAAAACACTGTGTGGCCATAGCTTTAGTTCGTTAGATGAGAGGGAGAATTTGTATTGATGTTAATCAAACAAGCAACTGTTTTTCGCCTTGTTTAATAAGCAGCGCCTGTACTCACACATGCAAACTGTGTACGCCGACTGCTGAGTATAACCGGGTGTTTACATGTGTTAGCATGCGTGTACAGGTCTGTGCGAAATCGTGCAGGCAACTCGTGGGTAAACATGCATGTATGCTCACACACTAGTACCATGTGGACACAGCTGTCTGGATCTGGAAGTGTTAAAAACAGATTTAGCTTTATGCTATGCAGAGGACATAAACAACATTTCCATAATGTTATTCCAGCATAATTAATGAGAACTATTGTATGCTACAGCAGAGCATTTGTTAAAGATTTTAGCAAGATTAATTGACCTAATGCGCTAATGTGTATGAACAAGAGTCACACATGTTAATTGGGGATTTTAACACTCTTTGTCTTGTGTTACGAAAGCGACACCAGGTCTGGATTATTAACAGAACAGGCAGGTTGTTTTAAGCTTTGGGAGAAATTTGTTCATGTTCCCTGAATCAAAGCACAGTTCAAAGGAATAAAACATGTGTTAGATTCACCCCTCATAGAAATGTGTGATTATTGGCTCGGCTTATTACTTAGAAAAAGATCCCACACCATTGATGTATGGGGTTTAAAGCCAATTCACTGAGAAAAGACTCGATTTCTATATCACTCTGTGAATTTTAACATTAAATGAGGTTCACTTTGAACCAACATTTGGTGCAAAGGAATCGATTGTATTATCCCTAGCTTATAGTAATGGATATTTTAGCCTGGGCTGGAAAGCTTGGGGTGGCACCACTGCTTTGAAATTAGTCAGACCTGATGTATAAACTTTCAGCTTCTCATCTTTTCTGACAAATACACTATGTTTTAACTGTGGGAATGTGAAAGACAGCACGCTTCGTGTCTTCACAGCATACAAACAACACGACTGGCTGGGAAACTATGGCAGACAGCTCTGATTGTGGAAACAAATCTTTTTTTATTGGTGTGTGTAAATAAAATTCAGAGTTTTCTTTTCTCAAGACAGTTGTAGGTGAGAAATCTGATATCCTACCCTGCAAAGTTAGCTTAATGAGTTTGCTAAAATTGCCTTTTTTTGTTTCCCCACTACAATGCAACAAAACAGGAAGTGACATGAAAGACATGTTGCTGTAAACCAAGTTTTCACCAAAATTTGAGCTAAAAAAAATGACAGAAAATCTGTCAAACACAGTGGAAGTTGTTAAATGTTGCAATGTGAATATTGGGAGTTTTTGAACCTCCTAAAGTCGTTTTAAAAAACATCAGCCAAACCTCGAAATAAATAAACAATAGAAATTCTGATAGAAATGTGTCATTGAAGTTTATGTATTTGAGCAGCTTTGATATTGATATTTCATCAGTGCAGCAGCAACAGCAGCAGTACTGCACCTTTCTGAATCACTGACAACATTTACCATGTGGGTGGCAGTCCTGATGTGCAGGACCGCAGTCAGTCGTCCCGCCCTCTGGACAGAACCTCCACTGCTCTTTGCCCATCTGTCCTTTCTGTTTGTTCCCCAATTTGCTCACAGTGTCAGGGTGAAGGGCACAACTCATCAGCCAAGTAACTTCCACTTTTTTCCCCCTGCACAATTCAGATTACAAACAGCACTGCAGTGTGGCTCCACCGTGGTGAAGAGCTGTGACATCTTCTGCTATTTTCAGCAGCTGAGGTGTGAGAGGTATTCAGTTGGGATGTATTCCTGTTATATGTTTAAAAGAGGAACTTACTGGTTTAAACCGGCTGCATTAACTGTTTTGAATATTCTTGCTTCAATCCCGTTTGTTCTCTGATAAATCAGAGATACAGTAAAAAACAAAACTAACAAAGAAATGTTTTGAATAATGACTCCACCAATTAAGACCTCCCATATCTCGTCCATCTGTCTCCACTTTGCTCTGCACATCTTCTCACAGTGGATTGGCTTGTACGCTCCTCTCTGATCACATGACTTTCTCCCTTTATTTTAACCTGATTCTCCCTGTTACACACAGAGCCGTCACCTGCTGCTGCTTCCCCAAATCTCTCCTTTTTTTTTTTTCTAAAAGTTGTATTGTCGCCATCTGTCTCTCACACTCACATGCACACAGAGACACACACATTCAACATGCACACTCTGGCTTAACACCAGATTCGGCTCTTATCTGGTCGAGTGTGTTTACCACTACGGTACACCTTGAGCTTACGCTGCAAGAGCCCAATATTTTGCTGAGAGATTATTTGAGGGATTTGTGCCTCAGGTATACTATATCCCACTTGGGGAGAACAGTGGAGATAAGTGCAATCGCTTAATCATTCAATCGCCTTAAATAAACACAGCTCAGCTTGATATAGTAGCAAAAAAGACAATTTGATAGAATCAAGCTGGACATGTAAAATCTTCGTTGTGAAAGTGTCCTAGTTTGTGCATGCTTACAAATATTTTCTCAGTGAGGTATGTGTTGACTGGCACCATTGCAGGGGTTTTAATTCATCCATAGCCCCTTAAATAATACCACCACTGGAGAGATGGTATATTCTTAATGCAGGAGTATGAATAGCTTTAGTGGTTCTGGGGATTACGTGTGGAGGGAGGTTGTTATGAAGGGCCTGACATGCCTGACAGCCTGATGAGAACAGGTGATTAAGTCCTGTGCTGTATCTCACCTCATGTTGATATGTTCTGTAGCACGGGGCCTGCCAGCCCAGCTCAGACATGATGACTCTACTGTGGTAAGGAGCTGTCAGCGCTCCACTGGCAACGCTATAAAAAGATCTATCAATGCCAGACCAACCAAAGATTGGCCATTCTCAGTGAAGGCTGATTGATGGATAAAGTCTGTGAGACATCTAATAAATAACCAATGAATGGAACTTAAAATACAATATTGTTAAGAAGAAACTGTTTGACTTATTTGTATGAATGCACCCTGTCCTGCTCCTCTTCACAATACTGACCATGAACCAATAAAACAATGTTGTATCCACAGGCTGTATATAGTTGGATATGTTTTTAGACTTGGCATTGACCCTCGCCATGTTGGTTGGTTGGTCTGACCCTTGAACCTGAGGCCTCTGCCCATATGGATGAGACTTGACTTTAGCGCTGGTCTCATTGGAGGCCAGACCTGCCAATCAAACTGACCACACCCCTAAATATTCCTGTTTGAAACTTAATATCTACTTAATGATTCATTTTCTCTCACATGGACCAGCAGGTCACTGAGAGGAAGAAATTAGCTAATCACATCACAGTGAGTTGTAGAAATTGCATAGAGCCATTTTTTTTTTTTTTTTTTTTGGAGACATCATCTCGTGGTTGTCAGAAGTATTGCACTTTTTTGCAGCTCTGGTGGCTTTGTCCATCTCTAAATAGGGTGGTTGTGGCTCAGGTGGTAGAGTAGGTCATCTACGAATCATAAGATCATGGGTTCGATCCCTGGCTCCTTCTGTCCATGTGTCGAAGTATCCTAGAGTAAGACACTGAACCCTAAGTTGCTCCCAATGGTGGCTAGCACCTTGCATGGAAGCTCTGTAGCCATTGGAGTGTGAATGTGTGTGTGAATGGGTGAATGAGGTGCCTTGTAAAGCTTTGGGACCTAGCTAAGGTCAGAAAAGTGCTACATAAATGTACTCCATTTACCATATAGAGTCTATAGTTGTAACAATAACAGTTAACTACAAGCTAATGTTAGCATCTGGCTCTGTGTTCTATCATATTTAGCCTACACTGCACTAGTTAGCTCCAATCTGGCTCAGCAGATTGAACTTTGACAGATTTAGGCTAACAACTAATTATAAAGTTACGTGCCATTTTAATTCAAATGCACAACATTCATGTTTAAACCATTTATCAAGAACAATTATGGTAAACAAATATTTTCTAGCAAAACAAGTCAAAGTAAATTCAAACAAACTTGACCTTAGAAAAAAAGCCTTTATTTTGGTGAGGCCCAGTCACAACACATCGTTTCATGTATTAATATCTAAATACAAGATAACAATTAAAACTTCTCTCACTAATTCTTTCCATAAAGACATTTCTGAACCTTGACTTTCAATATTTTCCAGGTATTCAACATGGGATCAGAAACTACTGACACGAAGGAGTGACTCAGATGGATTATCAGTTTTAATATAAATAAAATTATAAATAAAATTGATAAACTTTTTAAATTTCATAAATAAACCTTTTAAACTTTATAAATAAAATTGAATTGAATTGAATTGAATAAGTTCCCATTCTGTGTTTTTATAGAAATTTTGCACTGCACCTTCCCCCGTCTGCAGCTTTTGTGTTTTTGGTGTCTTTATAAAAAAGGACAAATGTCACCACCTCAAAACTCCTTCATTTCTTTTTGTAGCTGTACATTGTTATGGAGGATAAAAAAAAAGAGACTTGAAAGATGTCAGCTATACAAACACTATTAAAACACCATCACAATCAGAATCCTGAACATCTTGACTTGCAATTGTCCCTGAAGACTTAATATTTGACATGGCCACACCATGGGTGACTGCACACCTGATATCTATCAGGCCCATGTCTCATTTCATTATGAGAGACAGACCCAGTCTTTGATGATAAAGGAAAGATAGGAGGAGCTGCATGCACACACACACTCATAACTCTGATGCAGTTGTTTTTATTTTAAGTTTTTACAGACATATCACTGCAGCAACTGTCTTGTTTTAGCCTCATGAATGTATATTTATATGTATCGCTAACTGTGTGTAGATTTTAATAACTCTACTGACCAATCTTGTAGCTATTGTTTAGTCTTGTAAGGCATTTTCAACCAAACATATGGCTATTATCAAAGTGTCCATTTACAAATGTTCAAGAAATGATTACAAAAGCAGATAAATCATTTTCAGGAGAGTTATTTTTCTATTTCTCACCGGGCTGCGACTACATGTTCTTTGTTACTGAACGACTGAAAAGAAAGTATTTATGAGATACTTTGACAGACATATTTTTCTATCTGCTGAGAGAGCTTTTAATAGCACTGTCGTGGAAGATACAAAAAAAAGAGAAAAAAAACAATATGAGATGATGGATGAAATTTATTGCCCAGGAAATGAAGAAGAAATAAATTGAGCCTTTCGTGGAGGTGTTTGTGTTTATAGACTGTTTTGCAAATAAAACAGAGCTCGCAAGTGAGAACATTTGGCTCGAAGCTGTAACCAGCAAAATCTGAAAAGTTAATGATTTATGTGTTTGAATATGTCATTTGGTGAGAGCTACATTATCACTGTTTTTGACTTAATGTTCAGAGTCAATTTTGTATTCAGAGTAAATGGCAGCAACACATCACGCTTGGCTTAAACATGATGCTGGCTCAGGGCCAGACGCAGGCATTTAGGAATTAGACAAGGTTGCACCGCAGCTGAAAGTTCAGGCCTGCCCAGGACTCTGGGAAGCTGTCTCCTCTGTTTGGAGGGAGAGGGAGGGATGCGGGTTGTTGCTTTTTGCATATGTAACATGCTTTTGTGATTATTAGTTCACAGCACTCCTGTCCAAGAAAAGCATTATCCACATGGACTAAACTCAATGACTGACCTCTTTCTAAAAATAGCTCTTGGCAATGCAACATCAAACTCTTTAACACTGTCCTCTCTTTTTCAGGACAAGGAAGTGCACGCACTCTGTCCAAAAAGACTATTTTCCATTTGTCTGTGCCATCCGTTTGAATGTGTGTTCAAGTTTTGGGAGGCGCCACATTAAAAAAAGAGCAATCCAACAAGAAATAACACTATATTTGCTTTCAATTGAGCTCCAGCAGAGAGCTGCCCAGATGGCCCAATCAGAAAAAAGTCTGGCAGTTGCATCTGGAGCCAGCGGGCCAGATGGAGAGTGGTGCAGATATGGGTTCAGTCATAAGACGGAAAAACATCCAAGAGTGAAGGACATGAACACCACCTATTGTGATGTGGTTGCTTGTGTTTCCCTTTCGCCATATTGCTTGCTGATGAAACCTGGACAGATGGACGGTAGGGATGAAGTAAGAAGAGACTCTTATTATCCGATCAGCAATAATCACACTAAAAAATCTGGTCTATCTGAAGAAAGCTTGACAGTTTATCCCCATGATCCCGGATACTTTTACACAATTTACCACCACCAATCAGAGCTGTGTTGTAACTAGTTTTACACTCGGCAGTTACAGCACAGTGCACATTTAGTTTGCATAAGAGGCCTTAAAGGAAAACAAATTTATGTATTTGTTACCACCCACACTGCCACACAGGAGTATTTGTCACAGTAAGTATGTGGAGTGAGTTTCTGTGCACTTAGTGAAGGTCACAGTTCTTGTTGCCTTCACAATAGTGTGTTGTCAACTTGGATGTACACAAGCCAAGAGCTGTGGTCGGAGTGGGAGGCTGGCTGAGGGTTACACTGGAGAGAGTGTTGTTTGTTTATTGGAGACAATCATATTCCTGTTAAAGACAAATTCCAACACCTAAAGGAAAGCCAGGAGAGCAGTTGGCACACTTGAATAGCCTGAAACCCTTGAGTGAGGACATGTCTTGCAACTTAAAAACCTATACAGGGCCATGTTCTGTTAATCTCCATCCCCTGTGTATCCTGCAGAGCAGAGATTACCATCAAAACTCTCACCACAGAGGATGCAACACAGCAAAACAGCTACTTTGTGTTGGTGCCTTGAGATAAGAGGTCACAAATCATCTGTGTTGGCTTTCTGGCTGACTGTGACAACAGATCAGGTCTGGTCCTGAGAAGGAAGTGACTTTAAAAGAGAGGACATCACAGAGTGAAGACATGAGAGTGTGAAGAGAAGTGGCACCTTTTGTGGCACAGCAGGAGGGTTATAAGTTTCAGATTCATATCAAGTCTCTTATAAAAACTGTGATATAACACATTGGTTTCCTTAATACTCTAGAAGTTTCTGTAATGAGACTAATAAAGACTTGACCGCCTAATGCTGTGATTATGCTTTTTTTTGCAATAATTCAACCTAGCTGATATTAACTGATGTATAATGAATAAACTATACAACAAATATTTAGATTATAATTTTAAACGCTATAGTATCTTGTTCTGGTTTTACAAACTGGAGTCAGTCCGTAAACCAGTGGATGACATCATGGTGACTATGTCTCTCAGTTATTTATAGTCTATGAGTGGAACTAATAACTCTCATCAAGGCTGAATTTCATTTTCAATTCAGTTTTATTTATATGGCTCCAAATCATGATCAAAATAATAATCAAAATGACATCAAGGCTGTTTACATCACAAGGCCTCCATCAGTGACATGCACAACAGTCTTAGAAATATCTGTCCACCATCCACAGTTAGTGACCAGCTGTTGAACATGACACAGTATTGAGCAGGTAATGTGCAAGATATTAACCTCATCAGATGTTGGTGACCAAAAACAAAACAAAAACAGAGAGGATGTTGGAACTACATTCATCAGGGTAATCAAATCAAATCAAATTCTATTCATAAAGTGCTTTTCATACATAAAAATGCAAAACAAACCGCTTTACATGTTAAAAACAATCCCTTGTGCCCATCACGAGAAGCCACAACCACCAGGCATAGACCGTGAGCCCCAAGAGGTGGTGCGGCAGAGATGCCCAAACCCCAAACCCGGTACCCGCAGGATCATGCCCACGCAGCCGCAGCCAACCAAAAACAACACAAAAACATAACAAAACCAACTCCAAAAAAATGAAAAATAATGTTGCTGTTGTAGCAAATAAGCAACTGATGACTGACAAGTTGAAAAGTTTTAATTTATCATTGTTGTTTGTCCTTGATCATCTGGAGGCTGCATTGTACTCAATCTGTCATATCTGTTCAACATAACACTAACACTAAAAGCTAGTTAGCTTAGCCTAGCATTAAAGTTGGAGGAAGGATGAATAAGTTTCCTTGGCTTCATCTGAACACAGAATTTACTGTCCAACACCTGCAGAGTTAATGTGATTATTGTAGTTAATCTGTACACAGAACATTGTAAAAATAAGATGTGGTTTTCCTGGGGTTTATGCTAAGCTAACCAGCTGCTGGCAGAAGTTTCCTACCATCATCTATTAACACAAACCCATCATACAGCACAGCATAGTATTATGTAACATAACAACACAGCTCACTCAAAGTTCTCCTAAAGGTGGCGGAGAGCCAGTTTAAAAGGAAGACATTTGTAGTAATCCCCCCCACTGGGAACCAGCAGTGTGTTTTCATCCTCCGGGGATCGCTTCAATGATAACCAGTGTTTTTCTTTACCCCAGCCTAAAAAGGTCACGGCCAGACTTGATGCTTTACACGCCCACAGTAGAGAGTGTTGCAACACTGGCTAACCCACAAGCTAATTAATCCAACCTGTCTTACAACCACCCGTCAAGCACTTCATCAGCGCCGGTCAGTAGCTGCGGTAAAGGGTCAGTGCCTCCCAAACGGCCAGGGTGCCGAAGCGTGAACAGACCGCGGTGGAGGCAATTGCCAGCAAAGACAGAGGTGTCTGTTGTGAGAGGGCTTGTACACACAGTTATGTACACACTCCAGTAGTTATAGAGCAGATAGAAGTTTGGGGGGATTTCACTGACAACGTGTTTTATGCAGTTAAACATCTTTTTATTCTTCTTTTCCTCATCCCTTTGCTAATAAAAATGAAGGGTGAATATTTAAATGATTTGACACCGAATCTGATGCCAGTTAAAAATAAAATAATATAGTCAGTTCACTGCGAAGTCACCGCTCCTCAGGGTCAGTTTTACATTGAACTCTGTATGGTCAAAAGGATTTAATAGATAAGTGCTCTCTGCAGGCTTAGTGGACGGAGCCCTCAGTGATCAGCCGCAGATCATCCATATTAAGATCACACGCTGTATCTCATCTCATACTCAGGGTGCCAGAGGGGAATCAATTAAACACTTAGAAATAATTGATTTGGTCTTAAATGTGGCGAAAAGGCCGCGCTTAATTAAATGTGTAAAGCTTGTTGTAGGAAAAATATTAAAATAAAAATAATCACAACAAACTCTAATTGTCTGTGATGCTTTAGGAAGAGGAACAAGACAAAGATGGAGACATAGTAGAGCAGAGCTAGTACACATGATCAGTGTTAAAAATGAATGTAACTTTCTTGTGAGGCAACTTTGGGTCTAAAGTGCTTTTACACACACACACACACACACACACACACACACACACACACACAGACACAGAATGAACTAATAAATTAGGTTGAAATATTTCCCCCAGGTGTGTTTGGTTTAAAGAGCTGCAGAGGCTCTGGCGGGCACCTCAGTGGATGCATCATGATGAGGATAGACTACCCTCCTAAACAAGCTCGGAGATTATTGCAGGTGGTAGTTTTCCACGTCTTGCTTTTTGTAAGCGTATCAATTGTGGTCTTATCCCAGCACCTGTGAGATCTCTATCAGGCATTTCATCAGGAGTTTAAAAAAAGAAATGTAGCTCCCGTGTGTTACACTGGTCTAGTTTTCAGAATTGATCGTGGTGGTTGGGAAATCTTTTATAGGAGCCCTAGAATCATTAGTGTTTGATTCACTCACTGCAAAGCCACACGTGTGCTATTTTTAAACATTTGATATTGTTGAATTCAAATATTATTATTACACTGGTGTTCAACACATAGCATCAGTCTTGACGTAGCCTTGACGTAGGTTTGCACTCTCTGAGTTGGACTTGCAAAGGTTTTCAGCTGACAAATGAATATCTCTCGCATATTTTTTGCAAATAATCAGAATCCGCTGCTATTTTTTTCCAATATCAAAAGTTTTGGAGCACAGCAGCCAAAACACTTTAGAGTGCTTTATTCCTTTCTGAGCAGTAAATCCAGTAATGACAAGATGCACATGCGCACGCTGACAAGGCATTATACAGCCCGGGGTACCTGGCCTTCTATGTGAAACCATTATGCAGGATTTCTGCCTCCTGCTGAATGCAGGTGGGATGTGGGACCTACTTATTACAGCCCAGATGTGCCTGTAATCCATCACTGTCTCCCCTGCCCCCATCGTACTCTGGAGGATGTCTGGAGCATGGCCCCCAAGTGTGTATGTGTGCATGTATGTGTGTGTGTGTGTGTGTGTGTGTGAATGCTTGTATGTTCGTCTTTCCATCTTTTTCTCCTCTGTTTGAAGCCTAATTGTCAATTCATTTTTAATGCGCATGCATCGTATATATGTATGTGCGCCAGATCCCAGTGTGTTGTTGCATTATTCCTTTGTCTATTTCTCTCTGTTCTCCACCTTTTTTCGCGCCTGGCCCTGTAAAGCTCACAGTAGTTTATATAATATTAATTAAATTCATTAAAGCTCTCTAAGAAGTATTGTAAATATTAATGCCGTTCATATTGAGCATCCTTCGTCCATCTATTTTTTGCCAGACTCTCTAAAACTAGGTGAATAATATATGTGTGAGTTGTAGCTGTGAGTAAAACACCCCTGCCTCAGCCAGACAACTGTGGTACAGATGGTGGTGGTAACGGCAGACTCATTATTCCTGGTGCTCATTATTTACTCATTATACGTGTCACTCTTCTTCCCCTACAACAAAATCAAGGATTTGTTTTTAGTCCATCTTTGTGACTTTTCTGTCAAAACAATATTTTTCTATACTTTTATGTACCTTGCATCAATATTGTTAGAGTGTCACTGCACATGAGAGGGCCTAACTCCTCTTGTATAGATTTCTAAAAAGCCATAATCCTGTTTGTAAATGCTGCACATTCAGCTCGAGTGGTGTTAAAGCACAACAGGATATTAAAGCATCAAGTTAAGACCTCTTTTATATTTGCCGCAGTCCCTTTACTAAAGGAGAGCAGATAGTGAGAAGAATAGCTCTGTCCATATGATGCCCTCACTGTGACACACTGACAAGACAGTCTGATTTAAGAGACCATCGGCTATTAGCTGGTGACCAACTGTCCTTGCATCGTATGTCACACAGATAGGTAAAGGAGCCGACTGATTTGATGGAGCTGGAAGCAGCCTGACATCTGTAAAGCCACTTGAATACTGAACAGCTTAGAGGACTATTGAGTTCTTTGAGACCAAACTATTTTCTCTGAACACAAAGCAATTAAGCCCTCAACAGATTCCTCTCTTAACAAAGAGCTTTGTTTTTCTTGGTTGGTTTACATGGTCCTTTACTTTTCTCAGCAAGGCTATACATACTCCAGTCCCAATCAATACTCAGATGTACCAATATATTGCCTACCGCTGCTGGCCACACTAATGAACAAGTCGTTCAGTTGAGTTGAAGCAGGGATCAATTTGATCATGTTCCCAGTAAACCCTTTATTTTGATGAGATTCCAGTGCTATCCTGGGGAGGGCGTGTGTTCCCTATGTGATCAAGCGACTGTGTAAAAGGTGCAGCTTCTCTCCGTCAATACACAATGATTTTCCTGCTGCTGTAACACCACAGGTACACATGCTCTCCCTACTCCAACCCCTCTGACCCCAGCTGTCTCAAGAGTTGCAATAATTGTCCAATCAATACACCCTATGTCAATTGCATCATGCCAAGAAACCAGAAAGCAAAAACAAGAAACAGACACAATCTGCCAATGTTGCTCCCCCTGGAGGCTAATCTGTCACCGAATCAATACAAACGATGACACTGGATGACAACAAAACGGGTGATATCATCTTTCATCCACAGCCACCAAGGGAGCCTCGGCCTATGATATGTTGCTGCTATAGTGGACTACAGTTACTGATTCTGCCACCATTCTTCAATGTGTCCAGCTAACGGGAGGAAGAGTCGGGTGTGAGACCTCTGAGAGTTTATTCTGAAAGTGCTGTGAGCAGCAGATTGACTCTCTGGTGTGAAGGGTTAAGTGAAGCAGTGCTGATGTGGGACAAAATCTCAGCATCTCCAAAAAAGTAACCTTTCACAAACGATAAGTGGTAGGTGTTAAATTAAAGGCATCCTGAGCTGACTGAACCAATCTATTCCAACAATTCATCATGAAAACAAATATATGTAAATATGCAAACCTGTAAAGGTGCAAATTAGTTTTAAACATAGTGTAAGGTGAGGGTTTGTTGGTGGTTGATGGATCACTCTTTATAAAAATGAGACAGCAGGATGGACACAGATTTCTTCACGAACAATGCTTTAGTTTTTCACACGGTAGCTACACACCAACACTTCCTGACACACACTGTCACATGACTGAACTAATCAGGAGCTAGCAGGACTTAGCTAAGCTAATGTAGCAAATGTAGCAAATGTAAATCTGAATTAGATAAGCAGATTCAACAGATAAACTTAGCTGCCTGTATAACACAAATGACAATGTTTAAATGTGTAAATGATAATTCTGCAAACAAATGGAAACAGTTTACATTTCAAACACTGTAAATTTATATTTTTAACAAATCAACTGAACTATATGACCTGACTTGTTTCCTGTCATATGAATTTACTTCACTGCACTGAGGCTGTGCATGAGAAACAGTTTAAAGACAGATCCAGCAGCTTTAATATCAACTATAAGACAAGATCTCAACATCTGCTGCTTGATCACATTAATAGGTGATGTGTTCAGTCTGACACTGATGCTTTCTCAATTATAGGGAAACAAAAGAGGTAGAAGGAGAGACAATATTCATCGCAGCTGGTGCCCGAAAGTTAATCTGCTTCTCCCTCAATCCATATTCACCTTGCTACCTGACAGGTCATAAAGCTGACAGAAGTGTTTAGTGTGACAACTCATTTTGTCAGCACTTTAATAAAGCATACTGTGAATAGTCACATTTGAATCATTTAGATTTGAGAACAAAAAATGGTCTGATATGTGGAGGGTGATCGGGTTTCTCTGAATGACATTCCAAACATTACATAGGGTATATATTTTATATAATACTATATAATGATAATAATAATAATAATAATGCTAATCATCATCATCATCAAAGGTAAACAATTTATGGTAGGGTTTTCTTTCCAAAACACACTTTTTAACCAACACTGTTGCTGGCTCATAGCATTGTGAAGAATGGATTGATGTTCTTGGCTGTTTGAAGTTGTTCAAAACATTAGACTTCAAATGAAACACTTAATTGAAGTTAATGTGTTGAAGGTTTTTCAAAGACATCCCAGGATCTACAGCAGGTTTCTTGATGTGGGGAGACTGTGATAGAGAGTCTGATATGACCAGATATATGCACAGGGAGACTCACTGAGAACCTGTTGACTAGGATGGTTAGTCAACTGCCATGAACCCAACTGAGAATGTATTCATTTGTTTACAACCATATCTTCAGTTGTTTTTGCTATGGTGTCATCACAGCAGGTTAAAAGGCCATGCAAGGTAAAACCTAGTGTCTCTGCACATTGCACAATCATAGATAAGATAGGGTACGATGAATATTTAGCCCACCGTAATCTTCGTTGTTTTGCAGAGTCAGCACATGTAACAGATCCGTGGAATCTGGGACATAACAAAAAATGAAGATCAACACAGAGAAGAAGAGAGAGACTTTTCTCTTTCATCGTCACTAAATTGCCTTCTGATTTTCTGATGCCTCATTTAGCTAAAATGCTACTTGTATGCACACACTGTGAATGAACCCTAGTTGCAAAATGTTAAGTTTTCTGGATGACAAAAGGAATCATATCAATGACTCTGTTTTTGCCTTTAGCGCAGCGTTAAAGAGAGAAGGAGAGAAGTGAGCTTGAGCAGGCTTGACTATTCTTGAATGAGATAAATGGATAATGGTTAGGAAGAAACATCCAATTTGTCATACACTGCCCGGTCGAATGACTGACTGATGGATTGATTGACTGAATAAATGGTTGGTTGGTTGACTGGTTTACTTTTAGCATTACAATGAACTATAACTGCTTCTATTTGACTGACATTCCCACAATAAACGTCCCAGAATTACAGCCACAGCTGCTCAGGTTCATTTCTGCTCTTTACAGTAGAACAAGAACACAGATTGAAAAGCTAAACTGTGTTTGTCCATCATCACATTGTGAAACATAGTTCTCTGTTGCCAGCGTGCTGCTTATTGTCTACACAAGCATCGAGTTGTAAGAAATGTGCTTTTGCTGTGAAACCTTCAGCATCTTGGTTGGAGAAAATCTTACACGTCCATAAACAAAGAAACACAATAATAGACTATGCTTTTTATTTTAACATTAAACTAAAGTCTGTTATTTTATCTTGGACCCATTTTTTAAAAATGTTTTTAACCCTTCAAAGGAGATATATTATACTGGTTTTCAGGGAAGTTTAAATAAGTCTCATACGCCTCTGGATCATGTCTGTGAAGTTTTTTGGTGAAACTCCACTTTGATCCTGTATTTCAGTCTGTCTCAAAAACACTCTGTGTCACCTCTGCTGAAAACAGGCTGTTTTCTGGTGCCTGTTGCTTTAAGGCGCTTCACTCTGTTACTCTGCACTGATGTAAAGACGCTGTCGCCATAACCAGGAAACCAGTGCAACACAAGGAATCGTAAGTGAAACAAGTTTTTACAACTCAAACAGAGTTTTGGCTGCGCTCAAACTTCTCTTGTAACTGAGAAATCCAAGAAGGTGGATACGCTTCTGACGCTGTGGGATACTCTGCAGGGATTGGCTAATGCAGCAACTGTCAGTGTCTGTCAGACGCCGTCTGAGCTACTGTTACGTCAAAATATATCAGAATCCAGAACAGCTGGTTTTACTGCAGGTATTTCTCTCCAAGCAGCTCACGCAACAATGAGGTGGTTTTAAAATCTCACAGTCAGTGGACTTGGAGTACATACAAAAGACTAAAAGTGTATTTTCCACAATGTGTCCCCTGTGGTATCTGGCAACAAGACATTAGCAGCAGTTCCTTGAAGTCCTGTATTGCAACATGGGCCTAAATGGATACCCCATACATGCTCTATCAGATGGAGGTGTAAGGAGTATGGAGGTCAAGTTAACACCTTGTACTTATTATGTTCCTCAATCCTTTCCTGAACCACTCTTGCAGTGTGGTAGGAAGCATGACCCTGTTGAAGGAAATATTTCTTGCCGTTAGGGAATATTTCCATGTTTGCCATAGTGTTAAGGTTGGTGGTATGTGTCAAAGTAGAAGTAGTGGCAGGATCCAAGGTCTCCCAGAGGAACACTGTTCAGAGCATCACACTTCCTCCTCTGGCTTTCCTGCTTTCCATAGTGCATCCTGGTGCCACGTCTTCCCCAGATAAGTCACACACATACATCCGTCCATCCACATGATGTAAAAGAAAACATGATTCTTCCATTTCTCCGATGTCCATTTCTGATGGACATCAGCTCCAGCCCCATATGCAACAAACTGCGATGCACTGCATGTTCTCACACCTTTCTACCAGCAGCAGCATTAACTTCTGTTAACCACTGACCAGCGCTGGCTTGGAAATCCCCACAAGAGCACAACATCCATGTAATGTCCATTACTTCTGCTTCCAATGCTCCACCTTCAAGGACAAACGGTCCACTTGCTGCTTAATATATCCCACCCACTGACAGGTGTCGTTATAACCAGATAATGTTGTTCACTTCACCTTTCAGTTGCTCCTCATGGTTGATCGGTGTAGACTTGACCAAGGTCTGTCTTCATTTAATGTGCTTCAAACCATCTCATACATCTGAGGGGAAAACAGCAGATAAGAGGTTTATAGTGGCTCTTGGAAAAAGGCAACACAGGTGGACACAACATTTTTGCCAAACAAGAACATCTGCTCAGTTCAACAACTGGTCACTGCTGCTGAAATGATGGAAGTACTGAGAGGAGCAGGCTGCTCATCAGCTTCATAATAAATTGTGCCAAACTTTGTGAGGTAACAAAAAACGTGTTACATTTGACCCTTTAGAAAAAAATAATGATTATGTTATTAATAATGTCACAATTACTGAATATGTGCCCAATGTTATCTCAGTAAATGACACAGAAAAACACCTTTTAGATACTTTTTGACTGTGTGAAATTGACTTTAAGGCAACTTTTTATTATCTCTGTGCTGCTGTTTGGCTCAATTGAGGAGAACAAATTTTTTTACTCACCTCAGAGTTTCAGAGAAGTTATTATCATCTTAAAATCTGTCTGGAGTTGAAAAGAATATAGTTTTTATACTCTGTAGTTCACATAACAATTCTACTTTTATATATAGATATATAGCTGTGTATCATTTGGTCCAATGTCCTAATGTGAATGTGTATAATAATATACTTTAATGATTAGAAAAATGTTTAATGCTCATTTGAAGAAGAAAAAAGTTAGTTCCAGCAAAGCAGTTCAGCTTATTGATACTGCATCCTCTCACTTCCTCAGCTTTCATTAGAGAGGTTTCTGTCCGACTCTGTATTCTTCATGTCTTTAATTGTTTCTCAGACAGAAAACACTTTTCAAAGTCATGAGATCAGTTTATACTGACTCACCCACTGTAACAGAGACTGACCTGATACATTCTTAGCTCTCATGTACACAAATGTTGTCGGGTGTGAACAGTGGACAAATGGAAACACACACACACAAAAAAAATCATTTACATATTGTTTAAGTTATTCATTGTATAGCTAACTTTACTAAATGCTTCAAACATAACCACACACACACACACACACACACACACACACAGGTGCACACAACCTGATTATTTCTGGTTTTACTGTATTTGCTTCACTGGTCTTATTCCCAGTTGGACAGGTGCTGTTTGACGAACCATCCTTTGATGGATGTTGTGCAATGTGCGGTTATATGGATGTGTGTGTGTGTGTGTGTGTTACTCTTGAGCCCAGGGTTCCCAGTAACAGTGTGGTTCAGACAGTGGAGCACTGACTGTTTGATCCCATTGATCTTCTCTTGCTGGTTCAGAGATGTGGAGCCAGCAAGACATTGGATACATTGCCTACACACACAGACACACACACACACACACACACACACGTTTCCCACTACTGAGGACAATAAAACAATACATCTACTTACATTTCTAGGAAACTTACCCTTATAAGAAGCCTCATGTCAAACTAACCTCACTGTTATCTTAATGCAGAAATGTTTCCATACAATCCATCACATTACATTAAAGCTCTTGAATGAATGAATAGTCACTATAACATCACCATTGTGTACACATGCTAAACTCCTGGTTTGGCCATGTTGGTGTTTAGGAGCCAGTAGTGACCACCGGGTAGGCACACACTTACTGTAAACACTCCCATCATATGAAAGGAGGAGTGAAGAGGCCGGTCTGACCTTTGAACCTGAAGACACTCCCCACTGTGGATGAGACGCATGCTCAAACCATCTGTAAATCATTGGAGGTCAGACCTGTCAATCAAACGAACCACACCCTTATTCCTCCTTTTAAAGTCGATTATCTCCTTCATGATGAAATGATTTTCAGATGGACCAGATCACAGAGAAGAAGAGCTAACTTTAGTTAATGACATCACACATGACTTGTGTAAACAAAATATCGATAGAGTAATGATTGAAAATGACAATTTCTGAATTAAAGTCCATTAGAGTCAGTTTTTTGGAGCCAGAATTTAGTGGCCGTTGTTGGTATTGCACTTTTTTGTAATTCCACATGAGCTTCAATTTTGACACCCGGTGGCTACATACATCTTTTAAATACAGTCTATGACGACATTACTGCAGTAATAATGCACTCAACCAGTAATGATTTGTCAGCCAGCAGTCATTGCTATGAAGCATGTGTTTGTGCAGTTCCTCTCATTGCCAGATGGGGGAGACAGAGGTTTCACACTGCAGGTTTACACCAACCTTCAAACTAAAATTTGATGCTTTACATTTTCTCTACTTGATTTTTTATCTCACAACACAACTATTACAAGAACACACACACACACACACACACACACACACACACACACACACAGAACTCTGGCAGATTTATCAGTTTGCGTATAGTGAACTAATTTTAATGATCAGCATAGTTTATCATCCTGATAATAACTGTTATGTCTTAATGTGCTTGTCCTTGTCCCCCACCTCCTCCTGTGGGATTTTTTGAGGTGTTCCCAAGTAAGTCAGATGGGATATTTACTGCTTCAGCTGTCTTCTGGACCTGCTCCTCCTTGTTAGATGTGCCCAGAATACCCCCGCAGGGAAGCGTCCAGGGGGCATCTTGATGAGATACTTGAAAGATCTCAACATGCTCCCCTCACCGTAAAAGATCTGAGATTCCACTTTGAGCTCCCCTCTCTGTCCCCGAGGGTGAGCCCGGACAGACTGCGAAAAGGGCTAATTTCAGTCTCTTGTATTTCTATCTTTGAGTCTCCACAGCTCATGACCACAGGTGAGGACTGAGCAGATCACTTGGTAAATTGTGAGTTTTGCTTTCAGACTCACGCTTCTCTGGACCAGGGTAGCCCTCAAACAGACACACACACACACACACACACACACACACAGAGTCTGCTAACCTGCACTGATCCTATCGCATGTGACTAATACCCTGATGAACTAGCCTGGCTGTTGCAACATCTCCCTCTTAACTCCAATGGGCCGGTCCACTTCAAATGCAGAACAATGAGCCGCAGTACAACATAATGGTGCAGTGGGTTCTCTAAATACAATCAGTGTCATGATTTGGGGGATATTATTATGCAGCTCATTATTAATAATTAAGGTCAACCAGCTCTCTCCTAGCAGGGTAATCCACACATTTTGCTGATACGGGCCCAAACCCAACGCGATGATGGTAAAGCTCAGAAAAAATATGTTGCTAGCCAATTATGGACCCATCCCATCCCCATAACTGGACCCACAGGGATAAAACTCTGAAGTCTAATCTATGTTTTAACAAGCAAAAACTTTACACTTGTTAATTACTGTATTTTACATATAACTGTGCAGCCCTTCACTGAAGTTCTCATTTATCTGACAGCAAATCACAAGCCACAAATTGTTCCTCATATTGTGAGATTATAATGAGCAACTATACATCACAACCAAACTGTGTAAAGAAACAGCTTCCAGGCAAAGCAAACACAACTTGTTTAAGCCATGCGGTCGTGTTGGTCAAACACACACATGGCTAACAGCTGATACTTCCTGGGTAAACACCACATGAGACTTAATCAAACACTGTTAAGTGTTTAAAGTCCTAACTCTCATCCACAGATTGTCTAGACTTCCTAATGCTGTGTGGAAGAATGAGTATTTCATTTTGTTCTAGTCAGAGATTTTCAGTTATAATCTAAAAAAAAAAATGGATCCACCATGTTCAGATTTTATGTTTATAATCCGTTTCTTCCCCAGCCGTTCTGAGGATGAGGATGAAGGTAAAATGAGGAGGTGTACACACTAATTTTCAACTGAATGACATTGGAGGTGACAAAAAAGAAAATAAAAGACACAAAGTAAAGCCTGACCTGTGAAGTGCACAGAGGAAAACGAAGTGTAAATGAGGAAGGAGCTTTCAGAAAGCGGGAGAATGGGAGGACGGCGGTAGCTGAAATGATGGCCACCCATGAACTCCTCTAATATGAGGCAAAAATGGATCTGCCTTTTTACTCTGGCGATGCACACACCATCCATAAAGCCCTGTCAAACCAAAGAGGGTTACTCATTTATGCCGCAAACATAGACATCCAGACAAACACACAGGTGGCGAGCTCATTTGCGCTGCTGTTTATTACCATTATCACCAGACGAGAGGAAGCCAGCCAGAGCCGGGCTGCGTTTCGCTCCTTGACGGCCATCATCATCGTCTGAGTCTCAGGTGTTTATCGGGCTGTCACTTCGGAGGAGGCCCAGCAGGCGTCCTGACACTCCTTCCTTCATCTCCTCTCCCCTGCCCGCTCGATCTGTTGTACTCCTTTGTAGTTTCTGTCGCTTTCTGCATTTGTTTCTTATTTTCCTTCTGCCTCCTCCTCTCCTCACTTTGTTTCTCTTTCTTTCTTCATCTTCCCATTTGTTCGCCGCGGCACCAGCAGCCCTCTCACTTCCCCGTAATTTGCTCAAATTTTAGTTTACAGATCTGTCTATTTCCTGGGCTTGTTCATGTGGTTTCAAAGGATAAACTGTGCCGCTTAAGCATTTAATGATCTCAGAAACTGTTTTTCCTGTGGTTTAATCACTCCCCGGTGCATTTTTATCACTCAGGTAAAACATCATGGGTTTAATTTAGGTGTTGCGCTTATCAAAATTCAGCTAGTGGGCCATTTTGTGCCCATTATTTTGAAAGGCAATTACTGCGTGTGATAATTACGTTAATGGACAATTAAGAGAGACTAACTTTATCATGGTATAATTGGGGATCGACGGAGCTTTCCGCACTGGCAGCTATTAGGGGAAAAGCTTGTGCTTGAGGCGATACACCGTGACTTCACTTCATTTGAGACCCTGCTTCAAAGGGTTTGACTCTTTCAAATTACTGACACATGCAGATGAACATAATGGGGATGATATACAGGAAAAAGAGTTTTGTCTGCATGAAAGTTTCACAAGTCACAAATGACTCTGATATACTGGCGTAGATAATTATTTCATAGTTGAAAAATAAATACACAGTGTACTATGGATATAAGTATTTCATTCCTGTTTTTTGTGTATGTGACTCACGTGCCTCTCCCTCTCTGTCTCATGACTTCAGCTTAGGAAAAAGTGTTTTCTTGTGAGTACGTCTTTGTTTGGGTTGGTAAGCTGGTCCTCCTGTTTTCATGACATTGCTTGTATTATACTTTGTTAAAATTTTGATGTAAGTTAAGGAACGCACAAAGTGTAATGTCCCATTTTGTGGCATGATTGGCTCTTTGGTTCATCTTGCTTGTGATGTGTTCCTCTTACCCTGAAAGACGACATACTTTGCTTTTTGAAGTACAGTTTTACAATGTTGGGTGTTCATACTACACAAGTTTACAATCATTAGGTAGAGTGATGTCCCAGTAATCTCTGTTTTTCAGAAATCTGAAAGTCTGACATATGAATGTCGTCTGTTCTGTAGCTGGTTGGAAACACTGTCAGATCACAGTCATCACAGTAACTGAACATGTTCTCCATCTCTTCTCTCCTCAATATTAGAGTGATTTATTTCATATGCAGCAATAGAAATAACCACCGGTGCTGGTGTACTGTACAGTCGTTAACATTTTACTAACTGCATTAACTTGGAGTTATACACATACTTATATAGAAAACATTTTACATACAGATTGTGATTAAAGTACCAAATCCATCGTTACATGCCACAATAAGCTGCTAATGGGTGTAATATTTACTAGACGGAGACGTCCTGCTGTGATCTTTCTGGTGGTGAATGCATGTGCTGTAAGACTCCTGCGTATTCTGTTATATAGAATGAGACGATGGAGACTTCTCTTCAATCAGGAGATTTAATTTCCAGTGATGATGAAAAGCTGTGCAAACAGAATTCTGGGTTCAGCTTTCCCTAATCTAATATATCAAGTCACCAGGGCACGAAGTCTGAACGCTGTCTTATTCCTTCACCCAGTTTTTATGAACTAACAGAGACAAACTAAGAATGTAGGTGGATCTCATCTTCTGATTGGTGGAGCTGGTCCTCCTATAGTCCACTTTCCAGTCTCTTCCAGATCCTGTCTCAGCCTCATCTGACTCCACTCTGTGTGGGAAAAACTGGACAACCTACAGCAAGCTTATCTGAGTTAGACACAACTGGGTGTGCTAGTCACATCCAGCAGACATTCAATGTTTCTCACCCTGTGAAGCCATCTCTGCTCTCAGGCATTAAACAAAATAAGGCCATATATGGTTATGCACACACTGCAGTTATGCTCAAGTACTTTTCCACTTTGATTACATGTGAACACAAAATAATGAATACAGTAGATGAAAATATATAAAACCTTTCACTTGCTTTCAAATTCTGGATCAGATTTAGACTCAAACATGTTCAAACTGGTGTGAAAAGTTTGCAATTGCATGTTTTAGTCCCATGTTAGAGAGTTGGATCTGCCTCCTGTCACTCCCTGACGTGAGCCAATCAGAAGACAGCAGGCTCTTGAGAAGGGAGGGAATCATCCTCTGTCTGGAGACTGCATCAAAAGCCGATAATGTGATGTTTTTTTTTTAAAATGTAATCTATAGGAGAAGTGAGAATTGTGTCTGCTGACCTTCATAGACAGAAACCTTTGAACATCTAAAAGCTTGTTTTTGACTGAGCCACCATCCTTGTGTTAATTATCACATACTGATGTTCCCTCATAATGCACGTGGCATGAAGATCAATGTAAAGATCCATGATCAGATTTTATTTCTGTATAATAAAGATCCTATGGAAACACATGTAGTGAAGGGAAATCCAATTAGAGATGTAACAATTCTTTTCTTTTTATTTAACACAGCATAGTGGGAAATAAATGTAACATTTCAACAGTGTTAAATATATTCGGATGCCAAAGTCAGGTCTGTTACTCATTTCAAACATAATTAACACTGCACAGATTTGGGCTGGAGCAATCATATTTCTTTGGTAGCTTCATTAAGAGGAAAACAAACACGACATAACAGATATATTACCAGGCACAAAGTCTTTTATTTAGCTTTTTATTGTTGCCTTGTCGTTTGTAATGTTTTATTGAATGTACCCGTTATTCTCTATTTGTCTGCTGGTCGACATTTCTTCCTGTTTCTCACCCAGTTGACTTGCCTGTGTCCCTCATTTCTTCTGTGAACCTCTCTCTTTACCTTCAAGTCAGTTCTTCTTCAATTGTCCCTCCATTAATCTTCTTTCTCTCAAGCTGTCAAATCCCCACCTCCACCTTTTTAATTTTAATGCCTCAACCTCTCCTCCTCTTTCCTTCTTATCCTTTCAACCTCACTATTTCCCTGTTCTCTCGCTCTGTCTTTTCTTTCCCTCCTGTGGCCTCCAGGGTTTGAGGTGGAGATACATCCCTTATGTCGTCCTTCCCTCTTCTGTTTTTTACCTGTTTTCTTTCTCACTATTTTTAACCTTTTTCCATTCATCCTCATTTTTTCTGAATATTTTCCATTGTGTGTTGAACAGGTATGCAGTTGATCTCATCTTCATCTCAGCTTTAGATGTACATCTTGCTATCACCCATCCTCTAATCCTCTTTTATGTGTCCCTCTGTCTCCATCTGTTCTCTCTCCCTGACTCCTTTTTCTTGCATCCATCTCTGTGGGGAAGAAGCATTTGCTGCCAGTGTCTCTCTTTGGATCGTCCCTTCACTCTTTCCTTTACGCTCGCCCAATCCCAGAGGTTTTAGATCCTCGTCTTCCTCTTTCCTCTGTCCCCCTCTCCATATCCCTCCCCTAACCGTCCTCCCCCCTCCTCCTCTTCCGCTCCGCTCTTCTTCCTCCTTCGTTCCCGTGCTCCCATGGGTGCAGGTGGTAGAGGATGACATTTTGCTTTGATTGCTGCATGGCTGCAGGCGTTCCCGGGGCAGAGTAGCTGTGGAGCTTCAGTCTGCTGGATGTAGTGGTAAATAATCCCGACTGGGGAGAGAGGAACAGAGAGACACTGGAGGGGAAGAAGGAAGGAAGGGAGAGGATGTGTGCGAGAGCATGGGTGGGAATTGTGTGTGTAGATGGGGATTTTGGTTTGGAAAGACAGTGTTGTCACCCATCTCCTTTTCGGGTGGATGATGGTGCATTTTTGGACACGTTTTAAAAATGGAGACAGTATACATACATTAATATATGTACAATTACACTTTTAATTAGTCATATTACTTAAGTGACAGTCCTGACTTTAATTTACTTTGACTGTAATGACAATCGTAGCCTGAAGCCTATGTGTGAGCATTCAAACCCGATATTTATACACATTATATAGGCAGCGGCATAAGGGCTCAGATATGGTAATGAATTTTTTTCTCAAAATGTGACATTGTCGTACTGATTAACATTCACAACAGTGCTGTTTGGGACCCACAAACAAATGTTTTATTCATCACTGACTCGCACGCAAAGCCATCTTAACGCTAATCAAATGGCAGGGAAGAAAAGACTTTAAGGTGACAAAATTTCTCCGGCTTTAATCGAATATTCACAGGGTGGTCTACCTGCTGCCTTTTAGAGCCGTTCTGAGCTTTTTTTTAATGAGACACAATGTTTGTAGTTTAGAGGTTTAAATAAATGTCCTTGCAGTTGTGGGTTTACCTTTATGGTCTAAATTAAGACGCCACACGAGATGTTCAGAATATATTACCAACAACAGCACTCAGAGTTATATCTCCTGCTACAGAATTACTGATAAAGGTTGTAAGGCTGGCAGACTGTGAGCAGATACAACCGCTCAGATGTAAAATTCCTCTTTAGATATTATAATTTAGCACTCGGTAGAAGCACAAATTACATTTTCTAATATTGTTTCTCCATGCCCTTTGGAGTGACTCATAGGAGCGTTTTCTGATCCAGAGGCGAAGTGTAGAGTTTGAAAAAAGACGAGAAACGGCAAAATGGCTCACGACAACTGTATAAAACTGAATTTTACTCCAGCACTGACAGAGGTGCAACAATTTGTGTCCAATATTGCTTTAAGTTTCAGTGTGTTATACCAAACTCTTCCAGTTAAACATGACTGATGATGAGGGTGAAGATGAACACTTCTGATGCTTCATAAAAAGTTATTGTTCAATCAACATAATAGGAAAACTCCGCTACTAATCCCACGTAGCTATATAATATTTGGATAATCTGTTTAGTGTAGTAGTAGTACTCTGGACGGGGTTATTTGTGAAACTAAGTAGCAGGATTTCTATCAGAATATCGATCAGAATACTTTATTTACCCCTGAGGTGAAACTGACTATATAATATTGACTACTGTCTATTTACTACTTTTATTTTGAAATTGAAAATAATACAGTGTCTTTAATAATGTTAAAGAAATACAGTAAAGTACATGTGGTTTGAGTGATCAGAACACTCAAACTTAAATGATAGTAGTGTGTAATTTTTATGTGCCCATTTTAACTTGGTTACATCAGGGTTAGTGTTGTGTCATTCGCGAACGACATAACATGAATCTTTTGAACGAATCTTTTGATTGAACTGATTCTTGTGATTCAGTACATCTAAAAGAACTGCTGTGCCCATCACTAATCAGGATAATCATTGCATGCAGACTCATCCCTGGACAAGATGTTTTCATGACAGCAGGCACCACACTGTTTACTGTAGTATACGACATCTCCTGATCCACGACTGCAACCAAACACCTTCTACATGAGTCTACAGCTTCCTCCTTCTGTCTTGTTTTAGGTTGCAGTTTCATAGAAGCACCCATATATATATATATAATGGCTTATCTCCAGGAATTCCAATAATTTGAATTAAAAATAAATTGTGTCCAAAAGTTTAAAACCTATAAATGTTTCAGCTGCTAATTTTGTGTTATAGCTTTTCTTTTCTACAATGCTTTATGATGTGATCCCCTAAACTTGGCAACATGTTCTCTAAGTGCAATATCTTTTATTTTGCATAATTGTAAACCCCCAGAAGGACAAAATTTTCATTTAGAAAATAACAGGGCAGCCGTGATTACAGCTTGGATTAACCGTGCAACTACATCTCTCACATTAAAAAAAATATTATGAAACGTCTCGGTTGTGCTTTAGAGAGTGTATTCACTAAATCATTAAACGAGTGCCTGGGTTATATTATTGGCCAATAATAACCGCAGAGACTGAATAAAAAGCTCTTTCTTGAGCTCTCAGTCTTCTACGGGGCATTGCATGAGTGTGCAGCTGGTGTGAAAGGGAATGAGGTGGTTTGATATTCAAATGTATGCATTTTCTGGCCAGGATCAAGCAATGTGACAAAATGAGACCAGGAGAGATGCATTTGGTTTTCACGGCTGGGCAAATGTGACATCAAAATCATACAGTTTAATAGCTCACATCACACTTACAGACAAGGCATTCTGCAGGCCTGCTATCATGCAAGGGGCGACCACGTAAAAGGCATCATGATGGATTAAAATAACACAGCATATAACCACATGGGGTCTGCAAAAGGCAGCTGCTTAAAGTATAATATCAGAATCAGAAGCAGTGATCTCACCTTACCGCCCTGATTGTCATGTTTTATTCATGCACTCCAACACACGCCGATGGTGTTGTAATCTTTACCCCCCCCCCCCAAAAAAAAAAAAAAAAAACAAAGGTAAAAA
>OOFC01029608.1:0-17066 GCA_900323345.1 Pseudochromis fuscus | reverse complement strand
TTTACCCCCCCCCCCAAAAAAAAAAAATCATAGGGCCAGAAACTCAGTGGTAAATGCCTGGAAACATAAATGATGCTGCTCAGTGTACAACCCGGCTGCTCAATCAGCACCAGGGATCAGCCGAGGGCTTTCAAGAGGATTTTCAAGAGCGAAACAAACTCCCAGCTCAATGTTCTGCTACATTTTCTGAAGCAGTTTAGGTGAAAAGGAAACTCGCTGGTTCCTGAAAGAAAGAAAAAAACTGTTTTGACATTTCTGTAAAAGGTTAACACTTGTGACCGATGATAAGTAAAATGGATTTTAGGGATAAGTGTCAAACTTTGAGGGATCTACCTTTAACGACAATTGGAGATTATACTACACAAAGGATTTGTCTCTCCAGTTTTATTAAATGAGGGTCAGTTCTTAGTGACAATTGATGGCGGGGTTGTGAAAAAAGAGAAAATGCAGCTTCCAGTATACTTTTATACATTTTTACCTTTGATGTGATGTGTCCTTATTGTCAAAACACACAGATGAGAGTTTATTTCACAGCACTTCAGCTCACTGTACTTACCTGATTTCAAGGTGGAATAAGACTCAGAAGTTTTAAAAGGTCAAACTGAAGGACATTTTACATAATATGAAAAGAATCTCAAGAGTTTTTACAGCTTTTCTGTCTTCAGAATTCCTGGTTTTGTCATTTTGTCACGAACTGTCATAATTATGTATTTATTTCCCCAGTTATACATCATAAATGTTAATTCAGGTCAGGCTAAAGGTAAAGCCAAACATGCCTCCTCTTCTTAGTATTCTCACAGATACAAGGTCACCCACCAACTATGTAGACACACCAGTGTGAATCACTGCAGGAGAGGCCAAGCAGCTAATGGATAATTCAGGATGATTTCAACCTGGTGAACTTCCCCCAGATGCAGCTGTTGTCTCTCTCAGTTCCTGGTTTTTATTTTTATTTCTACCATGATTTAGATTGAATGGTAATATTGTGACCACATGGTAGTTAGATTGCTCATGAAGTCAGTCGTCGTAGTCTTTCACTTACCTGGAGGGTCCAGATTGCGGGGGCAGCAGCCTCAGCAGAGAGGCTTCGCTCTTTTGGGAGGATCCCACGGTACTCCCAGGCCAGTCGAGAGATATAATCCCTCCAGTGTGTCCTGGGTTGGCAGAATGAACAGAAGAGTGCAACCCTCACCGGGAACAGGTCCGACTTACTGCCTGCTATGTGGACCAGACTCGCACTCCTTTGGTACAGGGACTGAATGGCATCTAATAAAGGGCCATCCACCCCATACTCTCAGAGTAGGTCTTCTCAAAGTCCACAACACACATGTGGACGGGTTGGGCAAACTCCCATGTCCCCTCCAGCACCCAAGCAAGGGTAAAGAGCTGGTCCACTCTTCCATGTCCAGAAACCCATAAGGTCCTTGATATAGATTTACAAATAACTGGTGCCCATTTAAATCTTTCCAGTAACTACAGTAAGGACATCTATGGAGTCCATTGTGACTCAGATCTTCGAAGGTGCAACAACATTACTCGGCCAGTATGTGGGAAAAAATGATCACAGAGTGTCCGACAGAGGAAACAACTCCATAATGTTATTAGAAGTGATTCTGACACAGTAATGTCATCCATTAGCAACTGTGCACCAACTGTGCAGGGAGCTCTATGGAAAGATCTCAAATCCTGATCTGAGACACTTCTTATATTATCTGTCTTAGGTGATCGAGACACATTTTTGCTTACACCTGCATATGACATCCATCTGCACACCGTCCTGCTGACCATGTCAAATGTCATTACTGCAACGTCATGTCCGCCAGAAGCGCATGCACCAGATTTTGTAAGCACTTAGCAAGCTCAGCTAAAGAGAGGTTATGAAATGAGTGGTTAAACTTTCTCAGACTTCTGCCCAAATTGAAACAAACCAACCACAAACATCTGTGCTCTGCTCCATTATTTTTTGAAACGCTTTCTTCAAACATCAACTTATCCTGCACGATCCCGCATTGATGACGTATTGTTACATCCTTGTGGAGGACGCATCGGGACGTATTAGTGTTTACGCTACAAAACATATATGGTTAAATGTGTCCAAGACTACTTCCACATGTGGTTTGTGTGATCAGATCTCCACACATCTTGACAATTGTATTTGGTGCTGTCCACTTAAGATCCGATCATCATTTCAAAGGGGACAGATTATGGAAAATCCACTTTTTAAAGTGTTTTATATGTATTGTTTAGGATGTGTCTGCCTCCAAGTCCACTAACAGTGAGATTTTAAAACCACCTCATTGTTCTGGATTCTGATATGTTGTGATGTAACAATATATCAGGCAGTGTCTGACAGGGTCTGACAGATGCTGCATTAGCCAATCCCTGCAGAGTATCCCACAGCATCAGAAGCGTAGGATCCGCCTTCTTGGATTTCTCAGTTACAAGAGAAGTTTGGCAGCGACAGGAGGGCATCCAAAACTCAGTTTGAGTTGTAAAAACCACACATTTTGTTACACAGGCTGCAGCCTCACAGAGGAGAGGATTTGTCTCATATTTGATTCCTCGTGTTGCGCTGGTTTTCTGGTTACAGCGACGGTGTCTTTATATCAGTGCAGAGTAATGGAGCGGAGCGCCTTAAAGCGACAGGCACCAGAAAAGGCAGACTGAAATACAGGATCAAAGTGGAGTTTCACCAAGAAACTTCACAGACATGTTGTAGAGATGTATAAGACTGATTTAAACTTCCCTGAAAACCAGTATAATATGTCTCCTTTATGTATGAAGAGTCTTTATGATTCTTCATGTGTGCTGTGTCCATCTCATAACACAAACAAACTCAATTTCCCATGAGCACAGGCATTAGGACACCCACCATGTCATTTGATACAAAATGAACCTATAAATTAACCCAACACATCCACGTATGCTCTGTAAAGAACTTGAAAAATAAGTCTACTGTTTTACTGAGAGAAACCAAATACTGCAAATACTTGCAGCCTTAGACTCAGTTTTTGTTGTTCTTACTCTGTATTCTTCCCCCACCACTGCTGTCACTGGCCATTTTTCCCATAGGAACCATTAATGTGTGAATGTTATTTTCTTGGCTCCTGTTCAGCTCATCCACTCGCAGCTGCCTGTGCCACCTGATGATCAAGAAATCTGCAAACAGTGGTTTTACAGGGAACTGTAAAAGTAACACATTTATCACGCCTAAGTCGGTGCTAATCTGGGATATGGTATGATCAATGCTGCGTAAAGTGCTGAATAAAGCCCCTGGGGTGTAATCTGGAGTAGAATACATCCATGGTTATTCTTTCTTGAATGTAGTAGAGAAAAACATGACTCTGGTGGCAGAGAGTATTTCTGTTGGAGTATTACACAACCGACAGGAAAATTGCTTCTAAGGGACTGTAGAGTGTATAAATAACCCATTTATACTGTATAATTTGTGTCCTTCTTAACTGTTAAGTTACTACACACAAATGCACAGATGCATTGATGTGCTCTGTGGTGCCTCCCCATATTCAGTCATCACATGTTGTCATGAAACACATCCCTGCTGCTGTGGGAATTTCACCACAGACACCAGACTGAAAACCCCAGTGTATTGTCATATATCACAGACCATATAACGTGACCTCACCCATTGATTTGTGGACTTTTTGGAGCCAGGAATGACCATATTTGGACATGAAAGGAAGAGTGAGGTGGGTCCAAACCTGCCCAGTCTGTATGAGAGGCTCAAACCTGGTCTTCAATGAGACCAGACCTGTCAATCAATTTAGCCACACCTCTAACTATTCAACTTTTTGTAGCCTAATGTCTACTTCATTTAGATTTTTTTCCCAGATGGACCACCAGGTGACTCATGAGATGAACCGAGTTTAGCTAATGACATCAGAATGACTTATTTTATGACTAAAATGTTTTAATTGAAGTTGAGAGGTGGTGGGGGTCAGGATCTGTGTACAGTCTACAGTGAAGTATTGCACTTTTTTGCATTTCAGCATTGGCTTCACTTTAAGACCTGGTTGCTTCGTCCATTTCTACAAACAGTCCATGTTAAATACAAAGAGATTCACCTGGAGCTCTGCTTAATCAACAATGTGTAAAATGTAATGGATGAATAAGTCCTGCACCCCAGGCTTAAAAATTTTACTCTTTCTTGATGGAAAGTTAATGAGGTGGCAACTACAGAGCACTGGTAGGGACTACATGTACTTACTGACTGCTTTGTGATATATGGCATATATATATATGTATTTGTGGGTGTATGCTCATCAAATAAACTAGAAAACACAATGACTTTAGCTAAACTCCAGAGTGAGACTCTCCTCTTCAAATCTATGAGGACAAGACTTTTTTAAATTTATGAAGACTGATGCTTGAACACCTTCTACTGCGTCAAATCACAAACAGAAATGTTACCAAAGAGAATTAGCAGCTGCTTCATTTGCAATGTTTGACAAGTTCCACTTCACATGGTGAGATGAGGACATCTCAGCTTAGTGAGGCAATTACACAAAAGAGGAATGCTATATTGTATCACAGTATCATCCATGTTAATCAGCAATTAACCTTGTACACTGCTGGCTTCATCTACTCTCCCAGAGCAGCCACAGAGAAAGATTTTATTTTGGTCCACTATCATTCAATTTAACAAGATTATAGATTATTTTTCCACATATATTGGGTTATCTTATTTAGAAATTGGGGCTCCTTACAATAAAATGCAAAAATGCTAATTAAATATTAGATTTTATTTTGGAAAACATTAACAGCATTGACATCAAGCCCTTTTTGTTAAATGCAATTAGTAAATGCAGCAGCAAGGACCTTGTTTGTGTGAAGCTAGTATGAGTCCTAATGACATTGCTTGATCCATTAGCAACGCAGAATAATAGTAAAAGCATTCTTTGCTTTTTATAAGCAAAATAGGTCATGTTCAGGGTGTTGTTGCATTGTTGTGCAGCTTGTATTAGACAGGCTGCATTAGGATAAAAGCAACTTTTCAGTACATCTGTGTTAGTTTCTACACCGTCTGGTCTACAATCACACAACATTAATGTGGCCAACCTCTTTCATCAGACACACAGTTATAGAAACATTATGAGCTGCTAAAAATACTACAGGTTCAGGTCAAGTATTATCAGGCTTATGTTGCAGCTAAAATGTTTAATTTCTTTGCAGCATTTGGGGCCTAACAAAGAAATTGTTGGTAAAAGTCTTTTATAAATGAATTCAAATCAATTATATTAGTATTTTTGAACATCACTCTCCTGGCCGGTCTGTTCTCTTATCTTGTAAAAAAAAAAAAAAAAATTATGTCAAACAGCTTGTCTTAAAACAAGCCACAAAAGAGAAAGAAAAGTGATGATGTTCGATTTTTACTTTCTATAACAACCAGCTCAACGTCATAATGGCCGCCCAGATTCTGACCAGGACACAGACCCAAACATAAAATTACATAAAACCTGGGCCCTGAAGGTAATGTGAATCCAAAATGGAGTTTTTACGGTGTAATGTGGCTTTACTGTCGTGAGCTGCCATTAATTTTCATTGCCAACAACCATTTGAAGGCACTTTAGTTTTCAAATTTTACATGCCACTGGACTGGTTGGGTTGGGTGAGCAGGGTGTAGGGGACAGTTATGGGCAACAAATGAGAGATTTGACTATTCTGAGCAGTTCGGTCATTCAGTTCAAGGTAGTGACTTGCTCCTGCCCCGGTGAGGTTTGAAAAAGATGTAACAAATCATACATGAAGGAAGTTGTGGTGCCATGCTAGAGGACTGGTGCTGTGAGCACATCAAATCAAAGCCTGGTAGAGCTGGCAGAATATGAAGAAAAAAAACACATTAATTCATCTTTTACTAAGCAAATTCAAGAGAGGCAATGGTGAAAACATGAGTCAATCTTTCCCTCTGCATCCTTGTGTATGAGGAGACCTCTCGCTGTAGAGCCTTCAATAGGAGACAGAAGGATTTACGAGGCAGCAGCGAGCTGTAGAGTCACTTTATGAGCTGGCAGACGCCTTTTGTGGGCAGGTGCTCAGCCATGTTTTTACTGCCATTGCTCTCCTCCTCCTCCTCCTCCTCCTCCTCCTGCTCCTCCTCCATCTCCCGCCATTCTGGCAAACCCTTGAGTCCTCATCAAGGACAACGGTAGGTCTGTCCTCTTTGTGTGATGAGGAGATACATGTTGACTTTAACAAAGAACTGAGCGATTACAAATACAAAGTCGTAAAAGTTTAAATATGAGTGTGATTAAATTAAGGCAACATATTTATGAAAGAAATGGTTCAACAATTGAGTAATATATATCTTCTTTCTAGGAGTTAGATGATTAGAAGAAAATAGCTTAATATAAAGACTAGAAGTGCTTGTCTGGCTCTGTTCAAAGATTATGAACCCAAACCACCAACACTTCTGACCTCATCTACACTGAACTGTTTTACACAATTTCTTCACCATTGGTCTTGACTTCTCCTCTTGTCTGCAAGCAGGTAGACTTCCAAATCCTTCCCTAACTGCCATAGTGACATATTTTTTTCTTCTCAATATAGATACAGATAGTCATTTTGAATTAGTTTGTGTCCACTTGATGAACATGAAACAATTATTTACTGTTTAAGCTCTATTGCTGTTCTCTTGTTAAACACTTCACTGGTTTTACTAACTGCTTCCCAATATAGACTGTATATAAAAATAAATTATATATAAAACATTTTCTCCACAAGTCCTTCTGATGTCGTAAGCTAACGTCAACTCTTCTAAACAGTGATCTGGTGGTTCATCAAAAAATAATTTCACAGTTACAGCAGTGGCTCAGTGGTAGAGCAGCCGTCTACCAACTGAAGGGTTGGTGGTTCGATTCCTGCTCCTCTCAGTTGCTGTCGGTGTGTCCTTGGGCAAGACACTTTACCCACCTTTGCCTCGTATGAATGTTGAATGAATGGTTTGGTGGTGGTCGGAGGGGCCATAGTCACAGACTGGCAGCCGCACCTCTGTCAGTCTGCCCCAGGGCAGCTGTGGCTATCATAGCTTACTACCACCAGTATGACTGTGTATGAATGAATAATGGTCTCTGTAAAGTGCTTTGAGTGTCTAGAAAAGTGCTGTATAAATCCAACCATTATTATTATTATTATTATTAGTATTTTTAATTAAGTAGGCCTAAAAAAGAGATTTAGAGGTGTGGGTGGTTTGATTGAGGTCACATCTCATACACATTGGGCAGTGTCCTTGGGTTCAAGGGTCAGACCCGCCTCCTCACACCTCCCTTCATATCCAAATATGGCCACTTCAGGCTCAACACTGCAAAGTTCAAACACCAAACCCCTGGCTTCAAAACATGAGTCCACAAACTAACTGTGTGTTGATGCTGAACAGGTAGTGGACACAGATAGCTGAAACTTAGTCATAGTACGACTTCGGTCCCGTTTCCCCCAAACCAGTAATTTATGTGTGCACCCACAAGAAAACGCCCAAAACGCTGCAGTCAATATGCCAGGCCTGTATGTGGCGCTGTGATGCGGCCACAGAAACACCAAAACAGAGAAGAAGATATGGAGCATGTGCATAACACTTGTACAGGTTAAAAAAAGCAACACCCACAACAACACACATGTTGATCACAGTAGTTGTACAGTTTCAGAAGCTTTTCATGTAAAAGCCAAAACAAGCCCAGTAGCTGCTGCAGCACTAACGCAACGCTGTATTCTGCCATTGTTACTGTTACTGTTAGAAGTTGCGCATTGGGGTTGAGGGAGAGGCGGGGCTATCGCGCCATCATTTCAGGAGAATGCGTATTTGCCATCCACATGGAGATGCAGCGAGTGGCATCATCAGACTTTCACACTCTGAGACCCTTTTTCAAAAAGTATCGTTCCCAAAATGCCATCTCTGTGTGGGAGCTGGAGAAAGCAGGCCCTCCCATGACTTTTATTTTTGACTTTTGTGTTTGACTCTTCCCGTCACCGTTGCAACCTCTGAGGTCATTCTCCAAGTTAAAACTCATTAAAAACCACTTGAGGAGCCCAGTAGGACAGGAGAGACTGAGTAGACTCGCCATGTTGTCCATACAGACTGAGAGGTTGAAGAATATGGACATATAGAGCATCGTGGATGAGTTCGTGGGGCGTAAGGTTCATCGGATTCCCTTCAAATAGTGGTGAGTAGTCCTATAGAAATTAATATTAACATTGTGTTTTCTGCACATGTGGCCACTGTGCCAGTTTTACTGAACTTTATAGCTACTGATACAGGTTCTGAATTGAAATTGTGGGTGTCAAAATGATGCGGTCGCTGTCCGTGGTGCTGAACTGTTTGAATTTGTATTGTTTTATTGTTAGTGACCATGTAGCCCAATGTTTTTGTTGTTCTCTTGGTTTGTTAGACTTCATGTCCGTTTGATGGACTTCAAAATGACACAGTCGCTCTCCGTGGGGCTGAAGCATGTAAGCCTCGCTGTTGCGGGCATGTGTATGTTGTAAAATGATGTTTTCAGGAGCTTTATTATTTGGGCTTCAGGGGCCCGGTCATTTGCCCCGCCCACAGCCCGGCTCTGATCTGTTTCGCTAGTGCTCATAGTAACATCACTGAAGTCATGTGAGGCTGCGGATGGAGGTGATGACTATACGCTAACCTTTCCCCATTTTGTACATTATTTTAACAAAGATTTTTCACATCTTTTTGCACTACACTTGAAGTAAGCACTTTGAACACAATTTCCTTGGAGTTTAGACGAGGTCAATGGATGCTGATTCACAATGGGGATGTAATAATACTGTCATAACTAACGTGATAAAAGCCCTGAAATTCTCTAGTTCATTTGATTTAATGATCAAAGAAAAATGTTAATAAAATTGTCATTCAGCACTGTTGACTTAATTTAGGGGACACTTTAAAAAGGAAATTAACACAAGATGAACTGTAAATAGTAAATCACTGAGCTAAAACTTTATACCCGAGGAAGGTGTAAGGACACTTATCACCTTATTAGTTTATTGCCTTGGGTAATTTAATGCAATTGCTTCAGGTCTAGCATTGTCACGATCTGCGAGGAGGTTGCACTTGCCAAATGGTAGGTATTTCTGTACAGTCTCAGTTGTCTGTGGACAAGCAGCAATATAAGAGTGACTCCACTTAGTGGGTCAGCTGTTCAAAGTTAGTTGAAATGTTTAAAGTCCCAGAGAGAGTTTTCCCCGCACACCTAACGAGCTCAGATAATATGTGTGAGAGATAGACCGTGGCTTTTAATATCCGTTAATGAACAGCATTGTCTTTAATCAAACATCTCGCAAACGCAACAGAAATGTTAAGAGCATTATTTACAGGGTTGGCAGGCCTCACAGGCGCAGTCACTTCTTAAATACTGTGTGGTCAGACCCTCCCCTCCCACTGCTGACCATCCCTTTTTGTTATGAGCTCTGATGCAAATTTTTGGCCACGTCCCATCGTTTAGCTCAACAGGAAACAAGATTAAAAATGTTTAGTGAAATGTACATAAAAACTGATGTAAATGTGATTGGAAATCTAAGTTTAACTTATTTAAACCCTCCTGACACCTGTTTTCACATGATCAAAGCTTCAGTACTCAGGTCATAATGACACCATTATAACGCAGAATAAGTAACTAAACTACACCTTGTAGTTTTTGTTTGCTTGATTGTTTCTTTATTATTTTATCATTGACATGTGTTCCTAACAGGAAGACTGAACTTCATCAACCTAACAATACAAGGTTATTTTAGAGATGCTGAAGGGCAAGCAGTTATTGTCATTATCACTGAGTCCATAGAGACAGCTGTGCATCCTGTGCTCCATGTCTTGCACTGTGCATTGTGCAAAATGAAGCACTTATTTTCCTTCAGATCGGTCAACCACATAATTCGTAGCCTTGGTCAGAAAAGCAGTGTTTTGATGAGTGAAAAACAGCAGAGACAACAGAAGTGCTTTCACAGAGAAGCCTCCTGTAGCCTTGCACACCAAGCAGCGAGCAATCACGCTGGCTCGAAGATGGTTTCTATAAACAGCCAGCCCTCTGTTGGTGGTACAACAAGAACACATTTTTCCTAAAAGAGATCTGGCAAACAGCCATAGTTTGCGTAAACACGGATATATTTGTCTGACACACTTGGTGGCCTTTTAATTTGAGGTTTTAAGACATTTCGTTTTCTTTCTTCCAACCTACTAACAGGACTGAAGAGACAGAGAAGATTTAAATCCAGCCAACTTTCCTCTTTTGTGAACAAAGTACCTGAAAGTACCCTGCTGGGCCATTATGAAAGCCAGTAAGATAAGTACTGACAAGATCCTGTGTTACCTTCCCCTGTCCAGGCCCCTTGTAAACCATGCAAGGATGTGTAAGCCAAATAGGCCCCATCGGCTGTCTCTGGGGGGTCAGTTTGCTAAGTAGTAAACCTGTGTTCTGTCAGGTGTCATTAAGGTCCAGCGGGAGTCTGAGGGGACCTGTCACGACTAGGAGTAATGGATGTCTTCTTCACTGATTGCTAGCAGGGATGGAGTCAGCACAAACAGCAAATTAGAAGTGACATCTTGATGGAGGCAAAGCAGGAGGCACAGCTGGTCACCCAAGTTAGACCAAGGAAAGGGAAGGTCCAACAGAGAAAAAAACAAAGATAAAGGAGAAGAGATAAAAGGAAAGAAGAGCGAGGGGTCTCACAAACAGAGAGTATATTAGAAACTCCTTCAGTAGGCTGGCAAATAGCGTCTGTAGAATTGCATTTTAATATTTGCTCTTTCAAGAAAATGACATCTTGAACATTGACACCAAAGGGCTGCCCACGACTGATTAGCTCTCCTTGAGCAGCTGCGGGTCGAGCACTTTACTCTGACTTGCTATGAAAGCAGTTTGCGTGAAAGTGACGAGCATTACTCATTCAGTTTTCCTGCACTGATTCTGATGGGTCATTTCAAATAAATGGGTGTTTAGCAAAGATAATCAACCTGAAGGATTGATGTCATCCTTGAAGTGATAGGTTGGTTGTGATGCCCCTGAGAGAAGCCATGTACATGAGAACTATATATATTCTATCAGGTTCATTAAGCATGATCATTAGCATTGAAGGACAGGGGTAGCGCCGCATTTGGGCAAAGGATTACTGTACCTTCATAGCATCACTGACAACAACCAACCAAGCAACAATCACAGCAACATCCTCAATCACTCCAGGCTAATAACACGGAGAAAACAACATCAAGGGAATCACTTAGTGTCACTCAGCGGCCCCGGGGCAAGATGAGCACAGGAGCTGACATTATGAAATGGATTGGATTTGAGACCAATTAAAAATGAATTGCTTGAAATGAGCGCTGACCCTCACCGAATTGGATGCCAGTGATCTCATTAGGCTGGATTCTCACTCAGTGTGAGCCAGCAGCTGGAGAACAGGCCCACCTGACACGCTGTCAGAGAGGGAGAAAACCCAAAGGGCTGCTGCCTGATATGGGCTGAGAATTATATCTCCTCAAGAAATGTGGCATGTGTGCAAAGTATTGTGTGCATGTGCGTGTGGATGGACCTTCTGTGACTGTGCATATCTCTGTGTGTATACATGGCACTACATGTATGTGTGCATCTACATGTAAATTAACATATTTGTGTATGTATACAGCAAAGCTACAATCTGCAAATAGGTTTTATTGTCTGCATTTATTGACTTTTCTGTATGTGTGTGCAGAGTCTTATCAGGCCACACAATAAAAACATAAACCAGGAGCTGTATTAATCCAATTATAAAGAATGTCCTGTATTTGAATCCAACCTTCAATCAATCAATCAATAAAATAAGAGTATATGCTCACCTTTACATTTCTTGACAGATGCTTCAAAATAATTTTAAACACTAAAACTATTTACTGTATTACTACACAGTTGTCCAGTTTTCCTCAGTGAGTAGCATATCTCTCACCTGTGTCCTCATCTCTGTCTCCACCTTCCCGATCCCTGCTTTATATCTTTGCTGTGAATGAGCAATTAGCAGCTTTACATTTGTGTTTTGATTGATCAAGAGTTTAGCTGATGTGCGGAGAAACAATAATACAAGCTCAGAGGTGTCTAGTGTGGATTTATGCACACAGTTCAGATGGTGATGGGATCTGGAAAGAAAAAGTCAAGTAAATGCTGGATGAATCATGCAGCATGTCTGGTATTCAGCCCATCTCCCTACTTATCCCCCAGTGACACCCTGTGATCTCAGGGTCCGGGGTGCATAGCAAGGTTCCCTTCTTAATGGGTACTCTCACTTAGAGTGAACATGCTGTGAAACTTTGATTAGTCTCTGAATTTTTGGTGTCAAATCTGAGTGGTTGTACATCTCTGAAGGGAAAAATCCACCCAAAAACTAAAAGAAACTTGGATGTTCTTCAACAGTTTATAAAGACTGTGTTCAAAAAAGTTTAAAAAATACATTAATGAGGAAAATTGATAATTGTTTTGTTGTGTTGTGAAGGTTTATATGAACTGGCTATTTGTAATTTTTTTGGGAGGGTGTTGGTTTTTTTCCCCTGAAGATTTGTTCTATAAAGACTAAGTGTGGTTTTCTTTGGATTTTTCATGTGGGACGAGGACTGATGGACATGTCCATGTCCCCTGGGAATAGTCTTAATGCACTTCCAAGGTCGTCTGCCCTCGCTCTAAGTAGCACCGAGCGGCAACAAGCACTGACAGCATCATTCTCCAACGGAACCTGCACAAGATGGCTTCTGCTCCAGGAAATGTAGAGGCCATTAAAAATGGATAGATCAATATATAAGAATACACGCACCTCCGGCTGTCTACACTAATTCAGAGAGCAAGAGGAGCAGCGAAGGATAAGAGGTGGGAACAGAGAGGACATTAGATGAAAGGACAAGGGACAGACAAGGGAGGTAAAAACGTCTACAGCTGTGTAAAAGGTAAAGAAATGTCTCTTTTAACTCAGTCTTTTCGTTTCAATCTTATTCTTAATTCCAGAGAAAGTAGGAGGTGTAGGACATTACCAGCACAAATACCGCTGAACAAGGGATCCACTCATCAAATTGAAAATCCTGCTCCCTGTGGCAGTTAATGTGGAGTGAAGTTAGAGGTCAAACTCTGAAGGATGCAGTTTTGTTTTTATGATTAAATTCAGCTTTCATGTCTTGTTAATTACTGGATTTTTTGAACCCAGATACACTCGAAACAGGTTTTACAGCTGTGATTGATGCGTGATCACCTTCTGAGTGAAAAGGTTCATGGACACTGTGGTGCAGTATTTACACAGCATTCCCATATCTAACACCCACAGATGCAAACCGAGGTTAAATGGCACTACAGGAACAATGCACTGTGGAAAACACTGCACATTTCAGCAATTCTGTTTTACTCTGCAGCAAATGTGACTTAAAATGCTGCACTGTGCAATAGTAAAATACAAATCTGGGGAAAAAATGGAAGCAGAAACATAATATCAGTGTTATTGGACACGATTAAACTGAGTTTCTATTAAGTCGTTATTTTAAACAGTAAAGATATGTATAGACTTTGTATAAAAATGGACGAAGCAAGTGTGATGTCACCCATTGGTTTGTGGACTTTTGGAACCAGAAGTTGACCATATTTGGAAATGAAGGGAGGAGTGAGGAGGCGGGTGTAACCCTTGAACCCCAGGACACTGCCCACCTTCCTACAGGTTGTGACACCCACCTACACCGCTGGACTTAAATTAATATAACTGATTACATTATTATTACAGTGTGTGTTACAAATGGCCGCACCATATACTGTATATATTTAATGTACAGTGTATATTCATTTTATATACAGACATACATGTGATCGTGAAATGTCAAAATGTTGTCAGTTAATGTTACAAACTGTTAGCTACAACCAGGTTTAATGAAGGATGTAGTTCATTAATCAGTGTGGAATAATAATAAGATTATTACAGTTGTCCAAACTGCAGCAGATCAGTAGATGGAGATCAGGACAGAAACACTGATTCATGTGTGTTCTCCCAGTTTAATTACTGTCGGTTATGTATAATAAGTGGTTTAAGTGTCATTGTTAATGACTAGTGTCTAAAACATCTATTGGAATAATTATTTTTCTCCTTCAGAAAAAGAAGAGCCTGCTCTTGTTCTTCAGCTGGATGTCCTCCTCATCCTCCTCCTCACCCTCAGCAGCTGAATGACCGGAGAACATCTCCAGTGTTGACCTGGTTACAGTTGTAGTTTCTCATGTTAACTGTTTCTACTGTACTGAATGTTCTCCAATCAGTAGGGCTGTACAGCTGGCCTGCGCTCAAATGAAAAATACCTCATCACTAAAAATATTACTCTGTCTATCTTGTTGCCCGAGTCTTTGTGGTTTCCATGGCAACATGAAACATTTCACTGAAACCTGCATCAAAAGGTGGCCGCTGTCAACTTTGTTACCTTGCGTAATGGACCGTTTTGTTGTCACTTTTGATTTGTTTGGCAGCCTAAGTTTGGATGAGTGGCTGAACGAGGAAGAAGAGATACGCAAGAGTAAGGAGTGAAGAGCTGGATCAGCTGGAGAGGTCAAGATATGAAGCTAGTGTGGCCCAGTCAACGTCTTGGGCCATCAAATGTTTACGAGACTACCTCAAAAACACCTCAAAACAGTTGATTTCTAAAGTGAAAGTAAAGAAGAGCCTATGTGAATTTGATGGAGCTGTGAGGAAAGGCCAGGGCCAGCATTACTCAATCAGCAGCTACGTCAACTTCACTTCAGGAGGAGAGGTAAAGAGGGTCTGCGAAGACTCACACCTCAATCATTCATCATCAAACAAGACTCAACAGGCGGGTTAATCAAACAGCAATATTAAAGCGTTACCATAATTTTATTTTTATTTTTTTAAAAAAAAAGGTTGTCAAACTTCCCTAACGATTGTGGTTTTATTGTGAATTTAAGGAGACTAATATGTAACTCTTGCCTTCAACGAGGTAACAAAGGATCTCGAAAGCCATCAGGGAAGGTAACGTCAGAGCAGAAGAGGAGCTATGTTTGAGGAGCTGGGGAGTAAATTGTGTCCAGTTTCATCTTTTGAAAAATATCTGTCTAAATTTCCTAAAGAGGCAAAACCTTTTTACCAACATCCAAGGAGAGCAGCAAAGTTTGAGGATGAGGTGTAGAACTGTTTGGAGCCGATGTGTGTTAACTACCTCGGCTCAATGCTTTCTCGCATTTGTAAGGGGGCTGCCATGTCAGTCATTTATACAAATCACTGCATAAGAAGTACCACAATCCAAAAACTGGCTGATGTGGGACTTGAAGCAAGAGACACCATGTCAGTCAGCGGCTACAAGTCCAAGAGCTCGCTACACAGCTACTGGGCTCCTTCCCTGGATTAGGATGCCAGCCACAGTCGAAACGTCCAGCCACCGGAGGAGAGATCGTCTAACATCTCTGCACCCCAGCTACATGACAGACACCGGGTAGGGAATTTGTGGACAGCTATTTAGCAATTGTTCATCCAATTTAATTCCTATAGAAAAGAGAATGAAATACCTCAGCAGGTTCAACACAACAGACAGTACCGATGTGCAGGCTATAACTTTGTTCTTGTTAATAATGTGTTAATCTTATCAGTTATTAATCAGCCTATTAATCATTATTAACTTGTTTATTTTTTAGTGTGAAAGACCTAGGCCTAAGCCATTTATGTGATTATAATAATTTGTCAATTTATTTCCATTTGTAGATTGAGATGAACATTTTATAAATCAACACATCTGTGAAAACTGCTGTCTTTATTTCAAAGGTAAATTGATAATAGCCTGAAAAGGTGATTAGCTAAAGCTGAAAGGTGAGGTTGAAATTGTGTAACTCGGTTCAGCCTTAATGTTACACGTTGCATTTGCTGCTTGGCCACATTAATAGGAGCTAACGTTAAATAATGCTAAACATCTGCTGCTGAGTTATTAAACATAGAGTTTTTGTCCTTTAGCATGCTAATGCTGAGTCAGCTGCTACTAGCTAGCTGGGTTCATCCATAGACTGTGTATAGAATATATAACAATTAACTGAAGAAGGAGCCATGATAGGAATAAAAGATGCCAACAAACAATAAAAAATACCTACTCTACAAAAAATAATAATTTCGTTGTTTAATTTACTGAGACTGCATTAAAACTCAAACAATACAACAATGACAAGAGAGTTCATGGTGAATGACTGTGAATAGCATAGCTCCTCCATATGACCTGTCAATTAAACCAGACCAGACCTGTCAGTTGAGCTAACCACACTGTTAACTATTGAGATCAAATCTTTATTATTATTCCGCAACATATTCTTCTGACTTCTTCCATACTTTTTTGGACTCTAACTACTTCCACATACTTTGAGAAACCATTCAACCATCAAAATGTTCAGCTCTTTCACGACATTTCAACTTGTATTCAACTTTGTTTCTACTACTTTTACTTTTTCAACGATTCAACCTTTTTCAACTACTTTTTACAATGGAAGTGAATGGAGAGGATCTTCAAATTGCCCTTCCTTTCAACCTTAACTACTTCCACATACTTTCAGCTACAGACACCATTCAACTTTTAAAAAGGTCATAAGACTTGGATATTTTTTATACTTTTTGAGTTTTCCTACTAATAAGTTTGTGCTTTTTTCAGCTCTTTTCTGACTTTACAATGGGTGTGTATTGCGTTCTCTAGAGTGGTGACATCACACGTTAGAGTGGGAGGGCTGAAAATCCAGCCTCAAACTTTTGACTTTAACCTGTGATAAAACCCACAATTTTCAACCTACAGGCAAAATGGACCCACCCGTGTGTAGCTACACTTGTCCTCTCTTACACAGTGGGGGTCTCATTGTCATAGGAAATACAGGGACAGCTGCAGCGGACCAACTGTCAAGACAAGTCCTCCTCCAGCTCCCATCCGCTCCCATTATAAAATCTGCTGCCCAAAACAGAGGTGCACTTTTTTTTACACTGCCACCATGTCCTCATATTTGACACTAGAGACATGAAAATGACACCAGCTGTGGTCGACAACCTGCCAACGCTCACGGTGAAACAATTTTTCATCTAGCTTCTTTCGT
>OOFC01029606.1:1804-22085 GCA_900323345.1 Pseudochromis fuscus | reverse complement strand
TTAAGTACTTGAGTCAAAGTACTGATACCCATGGTCAAATCTTACTCAACTACAAATAAAAGTTATTTGGTCAAAATGTTACTCAAGTTAAAGTACTTAAGTACTTACCTTTAAAAATACTTAAGTATTCAAAAGTACATCCATTTAAAAATACTTAAGTATTCAAAAGTACAAAGTAAAAGTACATTTTCTAATATCAGTACATTGCTGTATTGTTCTCAGTGCCCGAGTCAATCCCTGACTAACGTCTGCTTCCTGTTAATGTGGTATTTTAATCTGAAAGGGCTTCGATGAAAAGAAAACTCCTTCCTGCAGAGTGTGCATAATACTTTGTTGGTTGACTGTTCGGCCTTGGTTTTTTGTTTTCAAATTTCCTGCTGTTTAGCATTGAAAAAAACCATAAAACAACAAAAAACGTGCTGTTTCCTGTCTTCCCTCTTTATTGTTCGGTTCTGCTGCCGGTCACTTCCTGCCGATTTGCGCATGAGCGACGGTAACTCTACCTGGACAAACTGCCTGAAACACATTGCAGCATAGACTGTATATAAAGTAAGTAACCACACACTTCCTGGGAATGTAGTGGAGTCCAAAGTACAATATTTACCTTTTAATTTCACTCCGCTACATTTCAAAGTTTCCAAAAAAACAAGTAAATTTTTCCAGTATTTGTACTTTGCTTGAGTATTTAAGTACAGTACTCAAGTAAATGTACTCTGTAACTGTCCACCACTGAGTACTCGATTGTAATATTCAGTCCAGAAACCAGAAACTAACAACTATTATTCCTGGAATATGATCTATTGCACAACACCCTAAGACAAGACCATGCAAAGCCTTATATGTCAGAAAGACAACTTTAAAAAAAGGGAATCTAAGAGAGATTTGCAGCCAAGATTGGTGTGATGTGTGAAAAATGCTTTGTTCTTGTCAGTAGTCTGGCTGCTCATGTTGGAGAGATTTCACAGGAAAGCTGCTTAAACAACAAAGCACTGCAAAAACAAGAGGCAGGAGGTATTAAAACATGTATATTTTGATATTTGATCACATTTTAAAGATGTTGCTTTAGGCATAGTCAAATACATCACTCAGATGTTTGAGGACTAACACCAAATAAGGGGTTTGCTTTTGCGGGAAGTGCACTTGAGGTCAGTGATCATTTGTCAAAAAAGGTTCAGGACCCTTCCTGTTTTTACATAGTGACAGTGTCTGTGTGGATGAGATGTCTTTCCCTGCACTGAAATAATGACTTTTAAATGGTGCCATAGTATAACTCTATTATGATATAACAGCAAACATAAAAACACATTATATCTGAATACATTTGAATTTTAATGCGGTTTATTTATTACAGGATTAAATCTTCTTACATTGTTTCCTTAAGCCAGCGTTTTTGCATCTAAAAGGCTCCATTGTCGCCCTCAGCTGACGTGTATTGATGGTGAACATTAGCAAACACATGGTTATCGCTTCAACCTTAAAGCACATGAGGACAAATATGCTACATGCTTAAATACTCCAGCGCATCCAGACAGTATCACGAGGAGCAAATATAATCTTCATGCATCAGAGGGATGAGAATGCAAACCATAGGTAAATACAGAGAGGCAATTTGAGCTGCCTACATTACCTTGATCACGGTTTTACTCACAGGGGAACATTAGCTTTTACTGTTTGCATATCATTTAGAGATCTCTTGTACAATGAGGTGCTCACTGTTTGGAAGTAGACATCACTATCACTGGTAGCACGGTCCTGGTTGCTTCACTAATCGTCTCATGGAGGCTGTAAACATTGTGTCTCATTAATTTGTGGAGAAATTTAATTAGATGCTCACTTGCTGTTTGAAGATGTCCTTTTATTAGGGAGCCCAAGGCCTAAGACAGCCAGGAAACTGTGCAGCATGTGCCGTCTTAATTAGCATAGACTTCAGAAAAGTACTTTGCCGAAGACTGTCACCGAAAACATTTTACCACGAGATGAATTCACCTATAACCGGAAAGTGTTTTCTGCCTTGACTGCCATTAGGTGAAGCCTGATGTCTTCTGCCGTTATCCAGGACACAGGCCTTTAGTGTCCTTAATAAGAAAATGTTTGTTGCGTCTCAGCATAAATCTCAACTCCAAGCAACTTTACTGGAGCAAAAAAGCTTGAAACTTTCCGAGTGGTGCAATCCACTCCCACTTTTTTATTTGTGCTCAGTCTTTGCCTTTGGCATGTGATATTTGTTGAGTCTTGTTTGGTTTGTTTTCCAGTTTTAATTAATATTTCTGAGTCAGAGTTTTAGTTTGCAATGCCAACTCATTTAATTATTTCTGGACTACTGCAGCCTTTGTTGTCCTAATCCCATCCACAGTGTTCAGCATAAAAAAAACAAACCTCCACAGCGAGACCTTTACCATGTGAAGACCCCACTTGACCTGATGCCAGAGAGGGCCTGACTTGTTGACCCATAGATATTGAAAAATGCTCTTTGGTGCATAGTTTTATTAACGTCTGGGATGCTGTGAACCATTAATAATTAACAACATAAAAGAAATGTTCAGAAGATCTCCACAACCTTGTGCAACCCTTAAAACCTCAGAATAAAGGGAAGAAAAGTCAAAACCTCAGTTTAGGGAAAGCACAGTGCTGATCGTATTATTACTAATTAATAACAGTGGAAATAAAATACGAGGTTGTTTCAAAATACTGATAAAAATCTGCTTCAAATCTTTAGGTTAACTGAACTAATCCAGTCATTTTTTTTCTCAATGAGTAAATTAAATTATAATTTTTGTTTAGGACTGTGTCTGGATCCTTAGTTATGGTCCTTAGTTATGGTCCCTTCCTCATCATTAAAAGATAAAATCCTGTGAGGAGTGACATGTTGGACGTATGCAGTGCTCCCACAAGACAAAGACTTGAGATTCAACTTGACCTCTTCAGACCTGAGACATGACTTGGACTCGATCCAGAAGACTTGAGATCTTTACTCGACTCGCTCTGAGCCACGACTTAGACTAATTCTCTAAAAACCCCAGACGTCACGTACATTTGATCTCTTAAGACCCGAAACACAACTTGAACTTGATCCAAAAGACTTGAGGCTACACTTGTACTAGTCCTCTAAAGACATGAGACTTTGACTCGCTCTAGGACACGACTTGGATTTGCCCTCTAAAGCCTGGAGACATGATTTGGATTTGCTCTCCAAAGACCTGAGACACGGCTTGGACTTGATCCAAGCAGATTTTAATCAGCTCTGACTCTAATTTCCTGCGGTTTGGGGATGTAGCATGCACATAACCTCATTTCCACCCCACATTAAACGGTCCCAGCACATCTGTCTTTGTCAGAAAACGTCTCAAATATAAAGGATGGTCAGTAGAAATGAGCTGTGTACCTCAAGCAAGATTACTTTTTGCGGCTATGAAGTAATTTTGAGCCCGTTATTGGCAGATCTTAAAGTGGCTCCTGACCACTGCCGCCCGGTACGACACCAGAAAATATCAATATGATGTATCAATGTGCCGGAATAGAAACAGCGACTGGATTGAAACCCACGGGGGCATGTGGCCTGGTATTGATATTCCCAGTGTGCTCCTGCTGCAGCGTCACTGTAGGTTGCTGTAATTCTCAAAGGCAAAGGGTTGAGCTCCGCTTGAGGTAACGCCCCCGGCAACCGTGCTGGTTGTCATCTCCGAAAGCGCAGCGAATATACACTGTGTATCCGAATGCAGTTGCTGATACTGTACACACACTAGATTTAAGATGCTTCACAGCTGAGTGGAAATCATAAACCCATTGTGACACTTGGCTTGTGTAATTCACTTGACTGGAAACAACTTGTGATTTAAGTTTCAGGAAGTCCTTGCTGATTCCTTTGCAGAATATCAAAATAAAAGACACCACTTGTGTATGAGTTTTTTGTTTGGGGCACTGGAGTGTTTTGAGTGGGTGTAATGAAGGAAAGATGAGGATAGAAAAGAGACTGCTGAACAACACCCAGTCGATAAGAAGACACAGTAACGCAACACTCACCACATCCTCGTGGGATTTATGATATTTAGAACACACTCCAACAAAAGGCCTCGCTGCAGGGAAACTGTTTCTGGGCGTCAAACCCTTGAATCACTGTTACCCTACTTCCAGACAGCAGGCTGAGTGCGTGGCGGTGAAATATATGTGTCCCGTGAGAGAAAATACCCGTCCACTCCAGTTTGACACAGCTGGGAGGATGACAAATGTACTCGGAGGTGCATCAGCCACAGGTTAATCTGAGAGTCCTGCGCACTGTCGCCTGTAGAAATTGGCAAACAAGCCTCCCTTGGCTCTATATTTAGAGAGAAGATACTGTCTCCTTGGTCATTTATCCACTAACCTGACAATATTTACTTAGCTCTTTTTTTTTTTTTTCCCCCCCACAGTTACAGGAGGGTCGTCTGAGAGGGAGGACAATGTGAGAGGAGACTCATTTCCAAAACAGACAATCGAGAAATCTTTGTGACATCTTATTTGCTCAAAAGCAGAGAAAAAAGGGCACGACTCACAGGCAATCATCTCACAGTGATACATGAAGCGAAGGGATAAAACTGAGGGTTATTATGTGATACTGTTGGAATCATATGGCCGCGCAACAACCAGTGGGTGTGTATTTCCTGGTATTTGCATCAAGAACTTGAAATTTGGGGGGTTTAGTGACTAAAATTGTAGGTTTTTGAAAACTGACAATTCAGCATTTCAGAAAATCTGGAGACTTAACTCAACTCTTATACACCTATTGATTAGGTTGGGTCAGCTGTAGCTCAGGTCACATCTCCAGCTCCTCCTGTCCACATGTTGAAGTGTCCATGAGCAAGACACCAAACCATAAGTTGCTCCCAATGGTGGCTAGCACCTTGCATGGTAGCTCTGTAGCCACTGGTGTGTGAATGAGGGGCCTTGTAAAGCTCTTTGGGACCTAGCTAAGGTCAAGAAAGCGCTATATAAATGTACTGCACTTACTGTATTCATTAATAAATACTTCAAACTGATTCTAGAAAACACTCAGAGAACACAAAACACCACCGTAATCCATGCACATGTCAGTTTTTGATCGACTGTGTCCATAAATTAACTGTCATTGCCACTAAATGGTCTCAGATTCAACATCATCATCCCACATATCTGTGTGCAGATTTTCAACTAAATCCATTCAGATATGACAAAGTTATGCATTTTAAACCATTATAAGAGATGGGGATTTTCTGGGATTTTACCATTTTTCCAGTCAGGACCCAATCCTCTGATCGAACCCATTCTTTATGATTTGATGAGATTTTTTTATTAGTTTTTCTATAATGTTGTGAACATACAGAGAAACAAACCAACCAACCAGTTTAATACTGTAGTTTAAAATCTGCAGTTGGAGGATGACATGTCCTGGTAGTAAAGATGAATATTGATCATTTTATTTGTCATCATTGAACTACAGGTAACAATGCAGAAAATAAATGCACAGTATTCAGTCACTGAAATTAATAATCTATAATAACCTTAAAACATCCTGCCTACACATGGCACTGCCCATCTTCACCATGTCTAGCAGCTGTTTCATAACTTACTTATACTCATAAATTCCTGTTCCTTTCCTTTTGGTTTCTGTTTGAGCCAATAAATGAATATTCCAGTGTTAAGATAGACTGAGAGGAGCAGTAAAAGTGAAGGTCAAACTCAAATTGAATCCCTGAAGCAGGACGGCTTCAGCTCGGAGTTAAATGGACAATTTATCTCCGTGCTGCGTCTGATATTTGATGTTTTAATTACTGCTGATTGACCTGATGTGGATGTTGGATACAAAGGTTGAGTAAAGCTTGTTTCTTTTCCACTGAACTTATTTTAATAAATGTGAACTGTAGTCGCTGTGGTAGTTTGTTGAAATGGACTCATTGTGCAGTCTGCATAACCCGACGTGTCTAATTTCTGACTTCAGCGGTGTGGCTTTATCGTTCCAGGAGCCAGACCAGACAGAAATGGCCTTTTGTTCAAATATCCCTTCATCTGTCTGTATGCACAGTGTGGCGTCTCTCTGAGGACTCTGCAGCTGGGGACACATTATTAATGTCTTTCTGTAGCTTACAGGAAGCTTTAATCTCTCAAATGTTGACACATAATTGGCATTTTGTGCAAACGGTGAATGACACCAGCGAGGACACTAATTAGGGATGTAGCTGTGTCATGTGCCTGCCTTCATGACTCACTCGGGGTTAGTTTGTTTAAAAGAGATAGTGGTATCTGGAAAGTTTGTACAGCTGAGTTCGTCTGACCATCTGCAGAGGGATGAGGCCACGGTTTCCTGCATGAGTCGTATTGACGATAAATGTAAGGTTTATTTAAGGGGGGCTGTTTCAGGAAGTTATGTGCCCTGCAGGATACTGAACTGATAAGTTATTCTACAGAAATGATGTTAAGATGTGTAAATGTAAATGACAATGTGGCATGAGATATGTAATGGTGGGAAACTGCAAGTGCTGTTGCCTCATTTAAGTCAACCTGAAATGAAAACTGGTGTTTCATACTTTTAGATCACATTACTGGTCGTACTGTTCGTTTAGTTATTGATGTGGATGCCAAACACGATATTTTGCACAGAGGAACCTCAATCAATGGTATCATTACATCCACCTGTCAATCAATCTGTTGTTAGCAACACAGTTCAGAGCAGTAGCAGCTAGTAGTAGTCATCAGTAGTTAGTTGGAGCAGTATTGCTAGTTAGTTCTGTAACAAACTGTAAAGTGTGGATGTTGATTCTGAAGTTAGTTAACCCTTTACCTCCGAGTGTAGCGCCGGTGCTACGTCTGCACATGCGTCTTTGGATTACCGTAATTGCGTCACGGTTTGCACATTCTGAAAAATTCCAATGGTTCCCGAGAGCTGAGACGTTGCACTTTACAGTGAATATGGTGTCATTACGGTAATTTTACTCACAGCTCTCCCAGAAGCCGACAAAGTGTCTGATTTACTATATACTACGTGTTGTAACAGTGTAATATCAGTGACGATGAAATAAGAACAGAAAAACACAAAAACAGGTTTTGACTTTAGAGTTTTAGTGAACAAAAACACTGCAACTGCACATGAATGTTAGATTTTTGTGTTAAATTTGAATTTGAAATTGAAATAAGCATAAAAAAACCCAGGTGGAAATGCGGAGGCTCAGGTCGTGAAGGGTTAAAGTTACAAATGTTTCAATTAGAAACAACTTGTTACTGTGTTACAGTTTTTTCACAGTGTCGTTGAACGCTGCTTCAGTTTGGTTGCTAGGATACAATAATCAATTAGTTGGAGTGATTGGATGGTGTTTAGCAGGTTTGTTTTTTTTACAGTAGCTGTGTTGTGTTGTACAATAAAGGAGAAAGTGCAGCACATGTAGCAGTACTGTACGTTGAATGTCATCTTTATCGTTATCTAGCTAGCTGTGGTGTCTAGTTGTGTTTCAATGGTCCAATCAAATTGCTCCAAATGTTTTATCCTGCCTACATATCCTGTTTTTACCAGATATATGTCACAATATGGAATTTAGATCCTCTAGAAATACTGTCTCAGTGCAACTTTAAACATATTCTCCAAAGTGTATAAGAATCGCCGCAGTATATTTTGATATCATAGTGCAGGAAAACCATTTGTCATCATGAGAAGGTGTTCAGACTAATCATACTCAACCATACGAGCCACTCTCAGCTGAGTGGACATAAGGTTTAGGGAACAAAAGAAAGAACTGAAGTAAGTCTGAACTTGTTGAAGTAGCATTCAAGCAAAATGAGTGATGGAGGGGCAGTCACAGTTCAGTCTGGACCCGTTCAGACAAGGTCCAAGCAGATGATGGTTGTCTTGTTGATTGATATTGAACAAGACACTCTGCTGCTTCTTGCTTTTGCACTGCACTGCTGCTCAGAATGAATAAAGTATAATAAAGGCCTTAAGGAAGGACTGAAACCAAGTGTGAAAAACAACAGGTTGAGGTTGAATTAATACCACGGCTTAAAGTGAGGAGAGAGGCACCAGCTATCCGGGTGTAGTTTAATCTGTCTTTGTTTACTTTCAGCCCTGCAGCCTTTAACTTGGAGAATGCACACATTATCCTGGTGCAGAGCCGTGTCAGGTTCAGTGCAAATCCATCAGAAATTAAAAACATGTTGCACAACTCCTGTGCTTTGGATGGATTCAGATCTCTCGCCTTCGTCTGGGTGGTGGTTTCAGATCTATCACCAGATGAACATAAAGAGACAAAACAAGGGAAAATGCCAACAAGCGTTTTCTTTTTTCTGACAGATTTCCAGCATTTTCAGATGAAAACAGTGCGGCTGGATGATGATTAAATATTTAAACCTGTGTGGCTCATGTAGAACAAACTCAGACTGTGAGAACGGAAGTGTAGTTACAAAAGCAACGTTTTATTATTAGAAATGTGGCATTTGTGAATATGAAGAGAAGCAGAATAAAATACACCAACAAGTAGAATGTACATATTTATATCTAAACAGTGTTTCTTATATCTCCTGTGGTTCCTGTCCATCAAACTGTCCTCATTTTCTTTTAGGATTTTTAATTTGTACACAATTTAAAAACCAATTTAACCTTTTTTCCTTTGTAAATGCAGCACTTATCGTTTCTGCTTCACATCTCCTTTGTTCTTCCTTCACTTTAAACTGAAGAGGTTGGTTACCACACAGTTGTAAGAAATAATAAAGCAGCAGTCTCAGCATTCATGCTATTGAGATCCAAACATTTAACATCTTTCTACTTTGTCTCCTTTTTAAAATATTCAACATGATTCCACTTTTTTTTTTTCAAACTACTCCACTTTGAACTCAAAGTACAGACACCATTGAAACTTTGTCTAAAACAGTCTAATCATCTAGTTATTCAAAATTCTGCACTTGTACTTTTACTGGTTTTAAAATATTCACGTTTTGCTGTCGTTTTGTTATTGTTCAGCCGAATCACATGATTTAGATGGATTTGATCAGGCCTTCACCAAAACATGAATTGAATTGGTTTGTCAGATGCCACCTTGGAAGACTGCGTTTACCCGCACGCTGCCTCTGATTGGTCCAATAATTCTCTGAAAGATTCTGAAAGAAAACAGAAAATTTAAGCTGTTTGAAGAACTTTAACGACACATGAAATTCACAGCGTTGTGCGTAATCGTGATTGACACAACGCAGTGTTGCATTTGTTTTTAAATACGTGATGAATCCCCAGTTATCCCCTTATCGGACATGTTACAACATTTAGTAACTTCCTTGTTTGCCATGTTACGAAATCCAGTCGTATGGAAAATTGTTGTTACATATTTTGTGACTTTGTTACAGAGCATTATGTACCATAATGTTATGTAATTGTTTGATATTTGTGATAAGGGCCAATATTAGTATTTCAAAAAAATAAATGTTCATTCAAAAATTGGTCCTTTAACTTTGTAAATAAAAATAAAGAAGTCTTAAAAAGAAAAAAAAAAAAAAAAAACTCATAATACCCTCCAGTAAAGGTTCCATTTTAGAATTTCCAAGTATTTTAATGAGTGTCCTTTCAGGGATAAAGCTGACTACCGTATTTTCCGGACTATTGAGTGCACCTGTTAATAAGCCGCTATTGAATTTAACAATTTCATGTGGTCCACTCTGACCGGGTCTGATGTGATGACGCTAAATGTATCAGCAGCACGGAGCTTGCTAGCTTGTAAAAAGCTAACGAGCTTCGTGCTGCCGATACATGAGAATCACTGGTATTTAAGTTCAAAGCGTCGGAAAAAAGTAGCAGCTTATAGTCTTGAAAATACGGTAATTTTTTTGTAAACTTGCCGCCATAGCAACCATGATTACAACCTTAGAAACTTTGCACAGATGGATTAATAGCTCTACAGTCCTGTAAAAAGTATACCTAGCATTACCATTGTGACTATGTTAGCATGCTAGTCTTAGCATTCATCCCAAAGCACTGTTCTTTCTTTTTGTTTCCTCCCAGCGTCTCTCATCTTTCCTCTCATTATTGTACATTTTGAGGCAGATCATAAGGCTCTGCCATGCATGTGAATTTACATAAATTTGTAATGTCCTGTGCAAATTTGCATCAAGTTGCATCAGAACATCTGTAAAATCTTCTTTCTCAAATCATCAGCGATCACAGCTTCCAAGTTTAAAGTAATTGCTTCTCCCTCTTGCAGTATCATTTTGTGATCTGTTAAATGGTCAGGAACCCGACCGTGCTACTGTGACTCCAGCTGATCTTTTCTGTGCAGACTATAATGGCAGCGATCAGGTCAGGAAGGACAGAAATGGAAACTGCTGAGTTGGACAAAGTGGAGGCAAAACAAAAGCAAACTCTAATGGCAGCTGATCTTTCTCTAACCCTCCAGGTGCAATCATTTGCTCCTCAGGTGTGACCCCAGCAGCAGCAGGGTTAACCCCTCACAGGAAACCATTCTGCAGACTCAACTTTCAAATCTTACTTTCCAACAGAAGAAGCATTTCCTCCTTTGCCTCATCTGTATTGTTTGAATGATGACCTGCATTGTTGTATCGATCCCCTGATCTAATGAGGAGTGCATCTACAGTGCAGTCAGCTGGGGATGACATTTGCACAGACGGGGAATGAGACACTCGCTGTCGCTTTCTGTCTCTCCCATTGATTCAGCTGTGTAATCAGATCCACATCACAAGAGCCTATTCATGGCTGCAGTCTGTAGGATCCTTCAAGGTCCATTCGGTGTTTAACAAACGACAGCTTCATCGTACATGGAGTATTGATGCATTCAGGAAAACTGAGTTTTAGCTCGACAACTCAGGATCCACTTCATCACCATCCTGCTTGATGAATATGATGAGAAATCCAACAGGTTTTTGGATCTTGTTGACACTCTCAGTGTCCTAAATTGAATTATGGGATTTTTTTGCTGACAGCAAAGCAACACATCTTAGTAGCAAACAGCAGAATATGCTCACACACACATGGCAACAGTGTGACAGCAGCAGTGGGAAGTACACTTGTATTGAATTCCTATTACGGTGTGGCAGTATTGAAAAGACTGCAGCGTAGGTGTAGGATTCATTCTTTAAATGAGCTTCAATGACAAAATAAACAACTCAAGAAAAAAGGTGCTGAAGCCAATAACACCAATATCACACCTCTGTATGTCGGTGGTGTGGTTCAAGCCTCCTATATAGAAACCAGGAGGAGAATGTATGAAGAGTTTTTAATTACTTCCACCAAGAAAGTTATGTTATCGCCTACGTTGGTTTGTTTGTCTGCACTTCCGTCTGGAAAACACTGAATAGATCTCAATGAGATTTTTGATGATGATGTAATATTCAAGGACCGAATGATTAGATTTTTGGTAAGATCAGAGGGTGAGATCCCATTTGAAAAACAAAACAAAACTAGAATATACCTATAGTGGGGAAATGTTTTAATAAGATAGTGTTGCTATCTCACCACAAGAGGGCAACAGTGTTCAGTCTACAGCATCAGTACAGCTGCATTATGTCCTGGTGGAGGTTTGCTTTCTACTTCATTTGTTTGTGTGTTAACAATATTCCAGATAAAATTGAAAAAAAAAACTAATTAAAAGATGATGGGATCTTGTCTGGAAATCTCCATCTGTTTTAATGGGCGAATGTCTTTACAAGATAGTGTTGCTATTTCACCACAAGAGGGCCACAGTGTTCAGTCTACAGCGGGTCCTCGAGTTCCTAAGGCACCGACGTAAGACCATTTTCACTGTAAAGGCTCCGGTAAACTCCCGTGAGTGGCTGTCCCGCACGGATTTTGCCTTAATACTCGAGCACAACCTACGTCCACTGTTTTGAAAACGTCGCTGCAGTTTCCCTCGTCGGGGGTGTCGCTATACGGCTGGTATTGATCAAGACACCAAATGATGGAGTTTCTTCTGCATTTATAGGCCAATTTTGGTCGTCATCTTTACTGTCCCATACAAGGAAGCACATCATCACAGCATGTAATTACAAATGGACCAATTTTTGACATGTGTGCAGCATGTGTTGCAAAGGGGCCTATGCGTTGGTCACGTGATGCAACACGGGCGCAGTTTTGTGTTTGAGCGCGGGAGTATAAAGTAAGCTTACAGTTGTGCTCATAAGTTTACATACCCTGGCAGAATTTGCGATTTTTTTGTCCATTTTGATCAGGGTCATTTGGGTAGTTTCTGTTATCATTGTGATTCAAAAAGAGTACGCAGTTGTTTGACAAACGGCCAAAAAAATCGCAAATTCAGCCACGGTATGTAAACTTATGAGCACAACTGTAAGTCTGAATTAACCCTTTGCATCCTGGGTAAATTTGCATAAATAAATAAACACAAGCACGTGGACCGGTATAGCCGTCTGTTCCCTCTGGGTGTATGGATGTAACACAATCCAAATGGCGTACAACCAGCCAATGTAAACAAAGTGTGTGATGATGCATTTGCCCGCTGAACTCGCCAACTACTTCCTGTGTGAAATTTGTTTTAACGTCGCAAACGCTGTAAGTTGGAATGATGAAACAAGACTCTTAATAAATTTATGGGAGGTGGCGACATAACCACAAAACGCTGCAGGTCGAGCCGTCGTAAACTGAGGACCTCCTGTATAGCATTTGTAGTTACACCGATATGCTCGTACACATCTGTTGGTAGTATATGTGAGTAGATGGTCACGTTGTGTCAGTACAACTAAAATCTCAGGTTGTTTATCTTGCAAAAACTGAGGATTTTCCACATCTTTTACAAACAATCAGCTCTTAACTCTTTAAAACATTAACAGTTTCTCTCAGTTTGAGTGAAAGCACGATAACCTCTCATATACAGTAATGTGTGGTTGTGTAACTACTTTGCTGTTGGCCTTCAGTGCCTCATGAGAGTGTGTTTGTGTTTGAGATAAGAGAGTTAGGATGAGCCTGTGCAGTGCGCTCTGTCTCTATAGGCTCAATAATTCTTTATTGCATTTGTAGTCTGTTTATGTTATGTATTTATTTACACCACTTGTTTTAATTAGAGCTCATCTACAGTTCAATCAGGCCCCATACAAGTTTCGACTTGTGTGCTTTGGGATCTTTTTCCATTTCACGGATATGTGGTAAACAAATACTGCGATAGGCCACGTGCCACTTCATATTTATATCCACTTTATGCTATAATTACTTGCAGGGGTTCAGCCAGTGAGATTTTCCATATATTTCTGGTTTACATGCTCTAATTACAGCTATTTAGTTTATTAAGTCATGCAGGTTGAAAGATGTGAGACAAGTGTATGTGTCAGGCAGGTTTAGAGCTAAATATCACGACATATTCCCAAGAAGATATCAGTGCAAAAGATAAATATTAATTCAGATGCACTCATAGATTTTAATATATCTGGCTGTGATGATCCTTTCCCTCTTTACTATGAATCTGAGCTGTGCAGGGACTGAAGTCTCTCTCCAGTCTCCTTTGTTTTCACTTCCTCGCTGCTCTCTTTTGTGTAAGCTGCTACAATAGGTCTGGCTTTTGTGGTAATATATACAACCGGGCTATAATTCTCAGTGTGTATCCAGATCGTATTAAATTTATAAGCTTAAATAGCCTTTAATTTATAAATAAGCGGCTGCTCACAAATTATTTTCTCACTGGGTGGAGATTAAAATAATGTAGCTAGATTTCATGTGTTCAAATCCCCTGATTCACTACATTAAAATCTAATTATCATACGCCTTTGTAATGAAAGCCTTCGATTTTTTCTCTGACTGGTCCTCACACCTCCATCCTTGAGAATCGTTTGGTTTTCATTGTGAGTGACGTGATGAATAATTTACTGGGTCTTTTGTAACTGGGACTTCCTCAATTTGGCAGATGGTGCTGTGGTACTTTCTCCCCTAGAGGCCTGTGCAGCTTATGGCAAACTTATGCCCGCATCATTGTTTGCCATATGCTCCTTCTGGACCGAGGAGTCGCCATCTTCTGTCAAAATCAAAACGGGGCCAGACAGCCATTTGGCTCCCGCAGATGCACGCCGCCTGATTTCTTGCACAGGCACGAGCAGGTTTGTGGATATCAGTCAAGAACCTGCCGCTCAGCTAATAACACACATCCCCCATTAGAGTGCCGTCCAGGAAACACACTTTGTCCAATTGATTGGCTGAGAACCAGCCGAGACGGGCTCTAATTGGCATTGAGTGGGATTGTTTGGTTCGGCGGTGCTCAGACTTCGCAAATGTCAGGGAGCGGATTTGGTGGACTCACTGAAGCGAGGGGGGATTTCTGGTTCCCACTATTGTTGTGTTATCGAGACCAAGTGGGGAAACAGGTAGGGGCTCAACTTAAGATATTGCCAGGAAAAGATAATGCCCAATGCAGAGGGGGAGCGATTTCCACCACTGAGCCGACGGCGGAGGAAAGTCAGGTGGATTGATAAAAACAGCGATTCAGGTTCGCTAGATACGAGGAATAAGGCCATGAAAAGGCAGAGGGAAAGTTTGATTATTTCCCCCGTTGTTTGTGTGACCAGTCTTCTGTTTGAAGACAAGAAGAAAAGGTCGTGGGTGGAAAAAGGCGAGCTGAAATAAATGTTAAATCGGCCTCGGCGTGGATAAATGAGTCCGCAAAAGCTATCGAGTTGTGGAGCAACAATTAACTCGCTCATTGCATCTCTCCTCCCTCACCACCTGCCATACCAACACAGGCTCTGATTAAAAATGCATGGGTCTCGCAAGCCTTTTAGATAATTAAAAAGGTTTCCCTGCAGTCTTACAAGCGAGAGCGAAAGCACAGCTGCAACCTTTTTCTTTTTAGCAGGTAAAGTCCACGCAGACGTAGCTCCTAACGATATCTTTCAAAGTTGCATCCACTCTCCAGCATCGATCAAACACCATTTGTGTGTTGGGCTCCAAAGGACCGACCCTGCCGCTGCCCAAACATGAATAGATTCACTACCCACTCAGTCTTCAGGGGAGCCCCCAGTCTGTTTCCCGACCACACAGCTTTCAAAGCTTTTATTGTTCGTAGAAATGCATTTCTCCTGAAGGCGTGAACGTGTCCGTGTTTCAGTGGGATCCCTTTGATCTGCTGGCGAAAGTGTTTGGGAAGGTGCTCGAATCCCACTTTGATCTACCGGCGCAAAAACTCTGCTCTGTTTGTAAGATTGCTGCGAGAACGAGGTCATCCCTGTATCGCTGCTAAAAGGACAGAGTCTGTTAATGAGCTGAATGTGAAATGATCTGCTGGATCGCTGTCATTCTTCCTCTTCTTCCCGCTCTTTTTCAGTTTCACCATTACCGAGCTGATCCACCCCCTTATGTTGCCACTCTCAGCCTGGTGCACATTAAGTGTCTATCTTCACATTTGAATAAAGGGAGCTCGGCCGTCCTTGTTTTTCATCCAATTTGTCAAAGCCTCTCATTGAAACACATTGGTCTCACTTGAAATTTTACAAACATGCTGACATTCAGAGCGTGGGAGTGGGGAAACAAATTGTGTATCACAGAACCATCGCACTCACCAGTTTGAATCCAGGTGTTGTGGTTAAGTGGTTTTTGATAATAAATACATTATATTGTAACTGAAAGTAACAGTTTTACAGCTTGACATCATTTAGTTTTTTATTTTTTAAGTATGTGAACAAATACTGTTTGTATGATGCATATTTCTCAATATGTTTCTGGTAAGCCAAAAATAAATAGTCTTTTTTAACTTAATTGTAGAGACCAGTGTGGGATTTAATGTGACTGTTAGGACAGTTATATTAATTTACCGTATTTTCCGGACTATTGAGCACACCTGTCTATAAGCCGCTATTGAATTTATTCGAACAGTTTCATGTGGTCCACTCTGACCGGGTCTGATGTGACAACGCTAAATGTATCGGCGGCTTGCTAGCTTGTAAAAAGCTAACGAGCTTCGTGCTGCCGCTACATAAGCCACACCGATGTTTAAGTTCAAAGCGTCGGAAAAAAGTAGCGGCTTATAGTCCGGAAAATACGGTAATTAAAATTTTTAATACTAATTACTTTCAACTTACCGTAGTTCCACTGCCATTTGCGCTAGCGACGTGTTTCCAGCTGATTCTGAAAGCTGACAAGCAGAGCATTGTGTATATACTACATACATTATGTCAGTAATGCAGAGAAATGTAATCATGCTGTGATGTGCAGCGTTCCATACATATTACCTACATTACGGTAATGTGCGGAATCTCGTTGCTAGCGTTAACGGCAGAGGAACTACGGTAAGTTGGTTTTTGCTAGTCACTCGGCTCGGTGCTCGACTTTTGAAGGTTAATACAAAATCCTTTTTATATATTTTACAAATGCAGGTTTAGAGTGTAATTGATAGCTGTGTTTGAGCTAACGCTATCAAACATCAAATTACATGTATATATGTCAACTACATTACATGTCTAACAGCCTTGTCCTTAATCAGCAGGTTCTTCCTGGGAGGGGTAGAGATAATGTCTCCACTAGTTATTTACAATACATTAAAATATAAAAAGGTGTTCTCTGGATCCAGTGGTTGGATTATAGAAACATGGCGGTACAAGATGGCGGCCTCCATGAAACACCACCCAGTCCCTATGTAGAAATGAAGTGCTCACTTTAAGGTAATGGATGGTTCAGTTATTTTTAGGTACATCCATGTAAACATAGTTATTATAACATATTATATTTCTGTTAGTAGATCCCCCTAAATATTACGCTATTCATTTTAAAATCAAGCATGTTGTAAAGTTTCTAAGTTTTGGAGAAAGTCAAGCAGCTCAGCCAAATGTGGGTTTCCTTTTTTTTTTTAGTGATGTGTTTAGTGGTTTTTGACGTGCTCTCCTGTCAGGCTGGTGGAAAAGGTCATTCTGGGGAAGATTTTCTCAGAGTTAACATTTCTGAAATGTCTCACCAACTTTTAACATGACATCCTTTGACACCGTGATACTTTTTAGGAACTTGACAGATCAGTTTTGAATATTATGACATTTATTTGTCTGGTTTAGTTTCTCACTTATACAATTAATGGGCAGGTTGGCACAAACAGACACAGCTATAAATGAAATTTCAGAAATAACATGTTTTCTTCTTTGCAGCATAAAGCAGCAGAGAACTGAACATGTTTATTACTAATGGCAGCAGACATGAAACAGTACAGAGAGATTAGTCAGCCTGATGCATGAATAAGGATATAAATAACCCATAATGCAACACTCTTTCCCTAAAGAATGTGTGCTTCATACATCCCCAATTAAAACTGAATATGTACCGATTTAAACTGGATCCCAATGCTGCTGAAAACAAAGTAACGCATACGGACAGCAACACGTAACCAAGGTAACCTCATTAGCTCTCAGGTCAGCTGTAAAATGTTGGGACGGGCTCTGACTCACCTCAGCCCTTTGTCCACTGGCCTCAGGGCACGGCTCTGATAAACACTGACAGCAGCCCTATCTACACTGGCACCATAGATGCACCTTATTTGGTTTCTCCATAAAAGCATACTCCTAGTGTTGCAATCCAACCTCACTTTTATTTTAATGGAATTTGAACTCTTGTAATTATTCACGCAAAATGAGTCAGTAAAGAAATGAGTGTCATGACTAACCCGAGTGTGTGAGGTCACTCCTCTCTTTAGTTGGCCTCTCTGTTTGAATACCATTACCACCTGGATGTGCCACTTCTTATTCTGTTAAAGCCTGGGAGTCATGGGTATTCATTTTAAGTCGTCGTCTTTGAAAATAATAGTACTGACCTCAGGTGTACCTTCAAACTCCTGCATGTTGTCACTGATTGCAGATTTCTAACAGTGTAAAACAAACCAACTCATAAAAATACAGTAATTTTCTATCATTAAAATGCAGCTTGTAGCTTTTTTGAGGACAAGTTAGGGTGTTACCCAAGTGACAAAATATTACATTTTGGATGGGAGAGGATGGGATAGTAATCGGAGGATGTTGGAAAATATAAGTGTCTCTGTTTCACCACAAGAGGGCAACAGTTTTCAGTGTGTAGCATCAGCTGGATTATGCCTTGCTGGAGGTTTGTACTTGTGTTATTTGAGATCTTGCACAGGTTTATGGCTTTTTAATGTTTATGGAAGGAAATTTTTACACAAGACTTGTAAAATTATTTTTTGTGAAATTCAATCAATTTCATGTTTTTAGTTAAAAATGTGTATACACTACAGGCCAAAAGTTTGGACACACCTTCTCATTCAATGTTTTCTTTATTTTAATGACTATTTACATTGCAGATTTTCACTGAAGGCATCAAAACTATGAATGAGCACACATGGAGTTATGTACTTAACTACAAAAGGTGAAATATCTGAAAAACATGTTTTATTTTCTAGTTTCTTCAAAATAGCCACTGTTTGCTCTGATTACTACTTTGCAAACTCTTTGTATTATCTCAATGAGCTTCAAGAGGTCGTCACCTGAAATGGTTTCCACTTCACAGCTGTGACTTATCAGGGTTAATCAGTGGGATTTCTTGCTTTATCAATGGAGTTGGGACCATCAGTTGTGTTGTGCAGAAGTCAGGTTAAACCCTATTGGACAACTGTTAAAATACATATTATGGCAAGAACTAATCAGCGAACTGAAGAAAAACGAGTGACCATCACTACTTTACTCTACAATGTAGATAGTCATGAACATAAAGACAACGCATTGAATGAGAAGGTGTTTCCAAACTTTTGGCCTGTACTGTATTTTGAAACATTTTTAGGAGGAAAATATTTAGAAAAATTGAATTTTTTTTTAAGGTGCAGGTGGTTCACTGACATATGTGGGTGAATCTTCATTATATTGAGCTTGGGATGAAAAAAAACTAAGTTTGTTTGAAACATCGATAATTGCATTTGAAATCAGCCTCTGTTTAAATTAAAATCAAATAAGAAAAGCACATCCAGGCCTTTACTACCATTTCACATTCCTCATTCCAGTTTGTGTTTGTATGTCAATGTATAGACCATAGAACGATACCGTATTTTCTGGACTATAAGCCGCTACTTTTTTCCGACGCTTTGAACTTAAACACCGGTGTTTCTCATGTATCAGCGGCACGAAGCTCGTTAGCTTTTTACAAGCTAGCAAGCTCCGTGCCGCCGATACATTTAGCATCATCACATCAGACCCGGTCAGAGTGGACCACATGAAACTGTTTGAATAAATTCAATAGTGGCTTATAAACAGGTGTGCTCAATAGTCCGGAAAATACGGTACATTGTTTTGGTGCTATGCTAATCTTCTTTTACACCTATTCAGCTTAGTAAGCAGATATTTTTAGACTTAAACATGACTTTTTCTGCCGTTTCCCCAACACCCAAGCATGCAGGGGGAAACATTTTAAATAAGGACTATTTTTTCCCCATGCATTATCAAGCCACACAGTTGGTTTACTTATAGATAAGTAAACCAGTGGGAGCTGTCAGAGCTGTGGCACTGCTCTGCTCCTCCTCTGTTTTCCACCTCTCTCACTTCCTCCAGCTGTTTTTTTAGCACATTGTGCTTCGCTGTCATCCTGAGAGCAGCAGGAGCTCTTTTGTGTTTTGTCTTTCACCGAGTCGTTGGGTAATGAGCGGCTTCTTGTCGTCTGCTTCTTCGTGGCTGCTGTACAGTTGGTAATTCAATCCGCTCTTTGCAAAGGGTCCCAGAAATAAAGATGCAGGATAATCTTCTGGTACACTAGACAAGCTGGGACTGGGCCTCAGACAGACTCAACCTGCCCATATCGGGAATTACAGAGGTGCTTGGCACGATGCACGATGTTGAGCAACTCAGATCTTTATCCAAATGTGTTTGTGCGAATCTTGGCCAAGCCGAACCTGTCAGCAGTACTCGGGGGAGGAAGCTCGCTGCCAATGGAAATATGATGCATCTGAAATCTGCCTTCCCCCATTCGGCATTGTCCATATTTCAAGGAGCTGGCTGATTTGTTGCCGAGCTTCCCAGGATTTTGTTGATGCATTGTGTGAACAGGACTGTGTTTACTTGCCCCCTGTTCAACAACGTGGAGGATTCCTGATGACAGATCTGGAGCTTTGGGTGGATTTGTTGCTCTGAAAAAGTTTTTTGCATTAAGGGGTTGTTTACAAGTGGAAGGTTTTTTTTTTTTACTGATCATTTTTTACCTCAGTATAATTTAAAAATTAATTTCTGAACTGCAGGTTTCATGCCACACAACTCATAGCTCATATGAAAACATCCATATAATTATTCATTTTAAAATTATGCAGTATTAGGTGCTTCCCAGACAAATGAGAGCCTGCAAGAGCTGGGGTCTAAAAAAAAAAAAAAAAAAAAAAAAAAA
>OOFC01029605.1:0-13914 GCA_900323345.1 Pseudochromis fuscus | reverse complement strand
GCAGCAGCCGCAGCCCGGTTCGCGGACCTTCTCGGCGCAGTCCTTGGGTAAAGGTTTGCACAAAAGCCGCGCTCCGACATCACATGGCTCGCATCTGATAACCGGTCCGCTCGCACCTGACCTCCGGGTGAACGATGCCAGGACAAAAGTCATGCAAAGTGCGCGAAAATAGGAATCCATTGTGTGTCATACGAGAGCATATGAAGTGAGGAGGCGCACTGTCCCACTGTGGTGACTTTTCACTGGGCAGCTTCTCCCTCATTCACATAAAGCCAAACGGACAAAACATCTCAATATATAAACCCCAATGACTGTAGTCACACCCCCGAATAGCCTGTGGTGTAGCCTACTGATGAATTGCCTCGACTATGTTATTCCTTTAAAACACCAGAGCAGAGCGGTGCGCGCGCCAGCAGAACAACATTTACTGTCGGACTTTTTAGGAATATTAAATAACATCAATTTGAGAAAAAAACAACATTTATCACATTTTTTTACACCTTAGCTGAGAAATAAAGTTGAAGTTTTAATAATTGTAATCGAAAAATATATTAAACTTATCAGTCTGCGCGCAATCAACAAAGTAGCCTGTCTGACATTTAACAAAATCCACAGAAACAGACTAAATGTCAATGTCTGAAGCATCTCACGTGCGCATATCCATCCACAGGGGGCGCCAACAGTGTTTGTGTGTGTCAAGCTTTAACACAATATTGCCAACATAAGTGCAGCTTCACCTTTGCAATAATGCAGTGACACTTTAAGCTGAATTTAAGGGTCTTAATCTGCTTTATGTTTGTGTGTGAGTGTATGTGTGTGTGTGTGTGTGTATTTACCTTTGTTGTATGATTTTAGTGTTGAGCTTGTGCACATGTTACTTTCTGTAAGATGCACATAACACACTGATCTATGGCTCAGGAGGCTGCTGTACGTGACCCTTCATGACCTGTGGGCATAAATTAAGATGATCCTTCAAAGCTTTGAGCTGAGATATTGAGAAATAAATACAAAATAATGGGTGAAATGCCACAACAATCTATATGGTTAGAGGTGATATAGATTTAAAGAAAAAAACATTATTTTATATTATATATTATAGTTTTACTGTAATGTTTATTATGTTTTCACTTCCCTTTACCTTTAAACTTGTCACTACATTTTCATACTCCCACCACTGTACAGATTGCAGACTGTATTTAGGAATGGACAAAGCAAACAGAGCTCAAAAATGAGGCTGATGCTGAAATGCAAAACAGTGCAATACTCTCGACGGCCACTAGAGGCTTGATCCAAAAACCTCTGGATTCAATTTACTTCAATTGAAAAATCGTCATTAACAATCTTGAAATAATCGGTCTAATGTTTCCCACAAGTCACTCTGGTGTCATTAGCTAAAGTCAACTCTTCTTATTAGTGATCCATCTGAAAAAAAAATCATATTTAAGCAGATGTTAGGCTTCAAAAAGAGGAATATTTAGCGGCATGGTGAGTTTGAATGACTGCTCTTGTCTCCAATAAGACCAGCTCTGAAGTCAAGTCTCATACACACTGGGCAGTGTCCTCAGGTTCAAGGTTCAGACCCACTCCTCCCTTCATATCCAAATATGGTCACTTCTGGCTCCAAGCAACCAACATGGCGACGTTCAAGTGCCAAACTCCTGGCTTCAACTTCAAACTAAGGGGCCTTGTCACGCTTACTTTGTCCATTCGATATGTTTTGGAGATGATTTTGCTCACGATGCAGGATTGAGTTTGGTTTTGTTGATGAAAGTCAAACTAATTCAGCCACAGGATCAGTTTACACAATCAGTCATGTATGTAAGATGGAAAATTTCTCCCATAACTAAAGCTGATTGCCCATCTGGTTTTCAGTGTTATTGTGTCGTGCAAAAAAAAGACCTCGTGTACCTGCTCCTCACACATACAGCGAGGCATTTGTCTCTGAACTTGTTGTTTAGACATGTGACATAGTTGAGCCTGTTCTGCTCATTTGTCAGTGCTACAAAGCAGACCTTAAAATAAGGACACATACCACACATGTAAGTGAGAAAATTCCTGAGTAATTACATCTGTAGCATTTTTTAGGTCCACTATTAATTGGTTACAGATGAGAGAGGAACTACGCGAGCACAAAATGTCCAGAATACTTCGATAGGATACGAGCAGTAGAGTTGAGGTGCACCGTTCCTCTCAGCTTTTTTGAAATTTTCTGGGAAGTCAATGTCAGATCTGTTGCCAACAAGCCCTGGCGTACTGCCGTCTGTTAACAGACAGGTCTACAGCAGAGCAGTGCTCCGAGGAATGCCAAACATTTGTTTCATATGCTGAAAAAAAAAAAAGCCTTGCTGATTTTCCTCCCTTTCCTCCACTCATAGCTCTTTGGAAGGGGGTCTCTCAGCCACCTGTGCATATTCAGCATAGCAGAGGAGAGCAGGAGTAATGTACTGAAGGAATGTCGTCCCGCAGAGCAGCCACTCAATAAAGAGGGAGTGTGAAGAATGTGCTTTTGCACACACAGGATATTACTGTACATGTGTTTAACATAACTTGCTGTCAAAGGCTACAATGGCCAACCGCAACCGCTTGTCAAATCCTAATCCGGGCAATTTTCCAGTGTTTTAAGATGATTTGGACAAATCAGATACACTCACTTGAAGCTATGAGAGTGGCCTGCGTGGACTACCCTCCAGCAGCCAGACTGGAGCTAACTGTAGCCTGTTGAACTGAGGGTCTTAGCTAAATATAAACTAGCGACTTAATACCTCCTTCTGGAAGTCACACATATTTTCATTTTCTTGTGAAATGTAATTAAAAACATTTTTTACATAGTTGTGAACAGTTAGTGTCACTTGGTGTCTGCGCCTATATTTCAAATTGCAATTTAAGCCATTAAAGGATTAAAATGAAAGAAATCATTGTCATCTTTTGTTGTACATTTCATTGCTATGCAGATAGTTTTTATTCATATGTATTTTTTGTTGTTGTCGTTGGGTTAACTGACTCATTTAGAAAATAGTAACTCACTTCTCTTGAGCAAATCTGTAACGGAGAGAAAAAAGTCAGTTAGCATTACAGATGCATGATAAGCTTATTAGTATTTCCTTTTATTAAAAGTAACTTGTGTTGATTGTAACTGTAGTATTCTGATGTGTGTCCGATGTAATAACTCTCCCTGTGACAGCAGCTCAGACTCTAGCAGTGTGATTGTGTCTGGTGTTACTGGAGTGATGAAGGAAGGCACAAGAATCTGCAGTGACTACCAAAGCTCAGAGATTGAAAACCACATAGTTTGATCAGCTGGAGGTCTGCAGAACATGTCTGGGTTATCCCAGGAGAAGGAAGTGTGTGTGCGTGTGCGTGTGTGTGTGCGCATACCCCTCACTCTCTAACACCAACCAACCCATTCCCCACTCTTACTTGGAATCTAGGATGACCGTGGGGGTCCAGTGTGTCTGTGTGTGTGTGGGTACACACTGTATGGAGGTGTGTTGGAGTACGAGTGGAATGAGGCTGTGGCAGATCACATGACAGGTCTGGTACGTTCACTGTTTTTCTTTTTCCCCAAAAGTCCCATGACCGTCTCTCTTATAATTGCCCCTGTCTGAAAGCTTTGCAGCAGACTCTCATCACAGAAGATGTGGATGCAAAGGTCTCTATTGTGATTAATATGATTATCTTTTCCCTTTGATTCTGCTCTGACTGGCACCCATACCGAGCTTCCACAATCATCTGATTATTAGATGTGGTTTGAATGGTGAATAAAATAAAGAGCCAGGAGACCAAAGGCCACCTTTCATGTAATTCCAGGGTCGGTTAATCATTTCTTTTGGAGTGGTCTGCTTGTGGAGCTGTCATGGTCCCCATTTCTGGAGGCCTGGCCCCTGAGGCAGTCCAAAGCTGTAATTAGGCCTGAGCAGAGTGGAGGACAGAGAGAGAGGAACTCTCAGCACTCAGCCTGACGGATTGCAGAGTGCTCGGAAGTGGGCTGAGAGTGGCGCCGCTCACATCGGGCCCCGAATCCCCCCCCTCCCAGACGGTAACACTTCCTATGTCTCCGTCTCATCGAGACATATTGGATATTTGAACATGTATTCACACATGTATGCACATTTTCTCACCTGTGTAAAACACCAATCTTCCTTTTTCTCTACACTTCATTCACGATGTCACTACAAGTAAATTTCAACACTCGAGAAGTGATTGAATTTAATGTAAACATCCCGTAAAACAGTTTCTGAATGAGAACAAAGTACTTTTTCATTCATGCTTCTTTCACCATTTTTACTAAGCATTGGTGAGAAATTATTTAAATAAAAAATAAAAAAGGCAACTAATACATGTAGTTCCCTTTTGCACGATCATGTATCTTTTTTTTATTTCACTGACACCAACGCACCATTACTCACACTGTAAACAAAGAAAAATTACAGTTAGTGGAGGAGGGAAGATGTTTTGCAGATGCAGGCCATACAATGCTCCATTTATTTTAGAATTGATGGTGGTCTGTGGCTTGTTGCTGAAGGGGAAAAAAAAAAACGAAAGTCATTACTGTTGGGTGTCGAGCAGTTGGTATAAATTGTTACAACAGTGACACTTTTAATGCAAGGATTACTCCTCTGGTGAAATGATTTCCCAGCAGGAGTATCTGTCACCCAAGCTGCAGCAAGTTACCACCAAGTTAATAAAGTAGGTCTTACAATAAAGACAATTTAGATATAGTGAGAGGCAAATTGTGTTTTAAATAGGTCTGAAAACAAAAGGTGGTTTTGATTAAGGGGTACTCATGTGATAAAGCTGCAGGGGAACCACAGTCCACCTCAGGTAGTTTTCACTTTGCTCAGAACATACTAATTCACACACCACACAGGGACCATACCCACACAGGGACCATGGTGGTGCCCTTTTCCACCGAGCTGGTTCCAGTGCAAGTTCGGGGCCAGTTCCTGACTTATCCCCAGTTTGTTGTGTTTCAACAGAACCGGCCCCAGTCGCTAAAACTGGGGCAAAGTCAGACCCCACTTCCTTGCTGGGCCAGAGCTCAGCACCGACTAAGCAACGACTACATCAGGAGCTGGGGGAGCGACGGTGGAAACACAACTAGTAATAGTAGAAGAGCAGAGTAATAAAAATAGCCACTAACAGTTGGATGTTTGTCTCTGAATCTCAGTGTAAACTTGTAAAATCATGACCAGCACGTGCATGCACAGGATCAGCTCCTCCATTTAAACAATATTACAGCGAGGGTGCGCTGCTCAGTCATATACGAGCAGTAAGGATATCACGATTTCCCAAAACTGAGTAAATACCGCACGCAGGAACGCAAAACTGCTTTGTTAACTCAATCATGTTGTAACTAGAATATTCGCTGAAAAAATATTTTTTTCATGGACTGGTAGTAGGGTAACAGTAGTTTGCTAACAGCGGTTAGCTTGCTAGCGGCCGGTTATTGGGGAAGCGGCTACTTATGCAGTGACGTACTGACCTTTTACACAGTGACGTGGCCCCAGCTTGGCTCCTTGCCAGTGGAAAAGCAAACGGGTTCATAGGAGAAATGGGATCTGAACCAACTAACCACCAGGACTAGCACCAGCACGGACCTAGCACCCATTCTTCTTTGGTGGAGATCCCTCCACAGCCGCAGTCAGTGATGGACCGGAAGTCTCCAGGTACAGTGAGCTCTGTAAATTTCTACCCTCCAGTTAATGTGTCACCTTATGGTGCAGCCAGGACTGAAATAAATCCAAAACCCTTGTAAGTAGTTGTACAACTTTTAAAATGACACAGAAAGAAAACAAACAACAAAATAGTCATACTGCATTTGTCATCACTCACTAACACATGATGAACTGGTGGTGCTCTGGGTGTCAGCTTGACCTGACTTGTACTATAGCCTACTACGTGGCCTCATTTGGAGGCCCACAGTTTGTTCTGCAGCAGGTTTTCAGGTTTTGGCGTCTGCTGAAAACCAAGCAGGGGCCTCAAATTGTGCAGCCATCCCAGAATGCACTTTCTATTTTTGTCCCCCCCAACCTTTGTTCTGCCTCAGAGGAAAGAGATGAGCCCTGCCCCTCTAATTAAGTGGTCATAAAAATGCTGCAGAGCTTGGGGTGCTCGAGGAATGAGAATGAGTTGTGTCAGCCTGATAAACAGGGCCTTTTCACCTCTGCATAATCTACAAAATGAAACTCAGAGAGGCCCGTGTAAATCTGTGAAGCTTATTAGAGAGCTAGTATTTGTCGAGACAAGCACACTGTATGTGACAGGCTTAATCAGTGTCTCTCAGGGGGCCTTGCTCAGGTCAGGAATGTCGTTACAATTGCAGTGATTATACAGGAGGTTGGGAACTAATTCTGCTAGTGTGTGCAGTTTTTGGTCTGTTTTTGGACCTTCTCCTGTATCATTTATCGGCTTGGTAATAGTAAATATTAAGACATATAAATCAGTCTTGATGGGGAGTTATTGCAGTATTGAATTAAGCCTACATATCTTTTACATGCTTACCCACACTGTTATTACCTGTGTGAAATATTGTCTCTCCTGACAGGTTCCTCTGTAGTCTAATAACGTTGCTCGCTTTCCTGGACTTTCCCCGGCTTCTTTTATTTCAAGGCCACTCCACAGTAAATAACAGAGGAAGACGGGCTCTGGGCTCTGTGCAGTCGCCACACCTGGGCCTTCGCTTCCTTCCTGCCCTCCCCGGGAATTCTTCACTTTCACCACCTGCAGAGGGACAGTAGTAAGGGAGGGGGAAGGAAGGAGGGTCTACCCCATTACACCTTTCCTCCCTCTTAGGCTAGGCTCTGCAATTTTATTCCCTCTTAGCACCATTAGAGCAAACCTGCCCAGGCTTGTGCGGAGGCAAAATCCTCTTTTACTGCGCTCCACGAATGGGAGGCAGTGGACACGTGTGCCGGATGCACGCATATTTACCCGAGAAAGAAAGTTACAGATGCAAAATGGATATACTTCAGGTGTGTTAAAAGAAGTGGTGTCTCACAATTACAAGCATGCTTCACCTTTAAGCAACAGCTAAATGGGTAATTTCAACAAGGGAACTGACCCACATCTCAAAACCTCTCGAGTCAACTGTGCAGGAAGTTTTGTGTTGCTGGTGTCCTCTGCTGGCTACAGACTGAACTGAAGGTATTACTTTCTGTTCAGTTACAGTAATAGATGTGATGATTTATCTACTCTTTGTGTTGTGAGCTTTTTAACTACAGATATTTTTGGTTTCTCATGCTGTGAAATAGAAGCTAACCAAGCCTCCCTGTAAGCAATACTCACCTATTACCTGGCTGTAGTACACTTAAGGAGCCTGTGGTCCTCAGAAATTCATATTGAACAACATTGGTCACACTCAGTTGAATTTAATTCAAATTCAAGGCAACGCAAAATGATCCTGAAGTGGATTGAAATCTGAAGCCTTACACATCCTGACGTCTCAGCTTGTTATACAAAAGTTACTCTTTAAAAATTAGATATCAACACCCTCATGCCTGTAGTTAATGTGTAGCTAATTAGAGCAAATCCACCAACCAGCATCTCATTGGCTTAATCCAGTCTCCACTGGTTGCCTGGCAGCTGGTCCTGCTGTAGTTAAAGCTTCCTTATTGAGAATTCATGAATGTTTCATTTTGTTTATTTACACATCAAACAATGAAATATCAATACACAAATAAATCGTTCACATGTAGCATGTTATACACAGAGGCACAGTATTGTACGAGATAAGTATGAGGTACAGATAATAGGTCATGAAAAATTATAACATCATAGCAAGTGTGTACATAATCAATGCAAGAATACCAACAGCTTTGTTGTGGATGTAGGTCCCTCACTGAATGAAACGGTTACTTAACACAAAAAAGTAAAAAAAAACAAAAGAGAAATATTTTCTATGGTCATCATCTCATATACAATGTCAACAAACAATCAGCTGGGATAATAAACAGTCCCAGAGCAAGAGTACTGTATAGGTCATTGACAGATGACTAGATGAATATGTCTAATACTAAAATTTTTTGTGCAATTCCAACACTGAGCTTTCTTTGTTCGTGTTAATGACAGCATTAGTTCTCTCAATATAGCAGCCTCAGATTTTTAACATTTAATTTAAATGTAAAAAATGGTGCATAATGATTTATTTTTGATACTGAAAGACTGCAGCACTGTTATTGTCCATGGGTCCCCAAAAGAGGACAAAATAAAAAAAATAAAAAAAAAGTACTGATGTGTTTTTAACCAGTTCATGTCAAGTCAATATATATTAGGGTTTAATTAAAATATTTTTCTATGATTTCTCTCATTTCAACGTACACACAAAAACACACACACATACTTTCATTAAAATGTTGCTGACAGCTTCAAAAGTGGTCATAATAAAATACATCTTAAGTCAGATAAGATCTAACAGGTTCAAAGACGCCACATACACGCAACACATGTACAGAAGGCCATGGTTTAAAAAAATAAAAATTTACATTGCATAGATAAAATAACATAAACCTGCATACGAAGTCCCAAAGTCCAAATTATACATATTTACTACACTGCATTTGCATGTTTGTAACTCGGATGCAGCATAGAGGTGCTTTTACATCAGCAGCAATTTTACAGCATGTTAACAGCATAAATGATGTTTGTTTGGTTAAAAATAGAAAAAAAATATTACACGTAACAATGTAGGGTTTTGTTGATTTGTCATTAAAATGCTATGGATAGAAAAAGCAGCCTTTGTGTTATGTACTAAAAATACATTGATAGCGATAACATCTTAGACAATACAGTTGTAAACCAATGGAAAAACATATCTGTGATGGTTTTGTTTCACTAATGTACAGTTTATACACTGAAAAGAAAAATGACAGAATACATTGTGGATTTAATTTTGTAATAAAAGATGTCAGAAAAAGTCTTGATATCAGTGCCCAAAATGCACATGTGATATCTATCCAGGTTAATCCAGGGTTAATGTCCAGGTCATCACCATCTTCAGTCCTTTGAGTGTCTCATTTGTTTCTACCCTCAGTAGGACGTCTATCCAGGATCAGCTCTGTCCTACTTACTCTTCTGCGAGCCAATCATCACCTTGGATACAAAGTTGACGATGGCGCTCGCCGGCTGCTCGGGGTCATGCTCTGCAAACAGGTGACATATGTTGTCCATGGACGTGCCGGTTTTTCTTGCCACAAAGCCAAAGATTCTGCAAATGTGGAGCAAAGTTGTTATTATCAGCACTGTCATCTGCCTAAAAATGACAGAGCACCTTTTCCAAATAGCTGCTTTAAATGGTGTTCTGGTTGTAGCTATGCAAATAACAGTAATAATTTACTTACTTTGCTGGTGGGCAGCCATCTTTTTTCCACCTATGAGCAGTAAAAAGAAATTACTATGAATCATACTTTATACCTGCATACTCCAAATGAGTACTTGCATGTTTTCCCTAACAATAGCCAGTGACTAGCTCTCTGGAAACCCACAAATGGCATGTATCCCAACATTAAACAACAATACTCACTTTCTATCTTGAGGATCCAGAGCGCAGAATATTACTGTGCTGACGTTGTAATGCCTCCTGAAAAAGAGCCTGAACAAAAGATCATGATTGAGAGAGGTGGATCTTTGCATCCATGAAATGTGGTGTGTAAAAGTGTGTGTGTTGCACTTACTTCCTCTGGTTGTCAGTGAGCGTGATTCCCTGAGAAGAAACTTTGAAGTGGACCACGGTGGAGGTCGGTGGAGGGTTGGAGCTCAGGGTCATGCTCGTGGCTTTCTGCACTGCCTGGACGCCCGTTAGAGACTCCATCTCCACTGAGCCCAGGTACCACACATTACAGGCTGTGGCAACAAAACAAATTCAAATAACTGCAGAGCGAGTGTATTCGGGGGACACAGTGCAAAACAACACGAGGAGGAAAACAGCTCATGTCACAAGATTGTGTCACTGTTTCTGCACAATCATCTGTTTGCCATAATGTCTATTTGTAGTATGGAGACTAAGAAGTCAGATTACCTGCACCCTGTTTTAGCAGCTCAGCAGCAGAGTTTGTGACTGACTGTGAGGTATTCTCCACAACATCTTCCAGAGGATCTATGAATAACAAAACATCAGTGAGATTACTTAGTAAAAAAAACCCAAGAACTACACCAACAGATAAAATGACATAATGGCCAGACACCTAAGCATATGGACTGGCAGACATCGGTCGAGACGTAATGTTTATTTTCTATTCTGATTATTATCTTGTTCCCCAACAAATGAAACGTGAAGTGAGTGAACATTTACCTCTATCAGGTATAATAAGTTTACAGGGCAGGGCCAAGGGAGTGATTGAATGTTGGCAGACCAGCGCTGTTAAGCTACCTGTAGAAAAAAACAAGAGCATATAAAATCAAAATTAAAGTCACATTTGATGTCATATCAGTTTCGATCATATCAGAGCGATCAATGATGCTGCATCATTTCGAAGTCTTAGAAATATTTCTACACAAAGAAAGAACAAGTAATAAAAAAGAAAGACACTTTTTATATACATATTTATGAGAGGAAATAAATGAGCTTATTAATTATAGAACAAAGATCAGGAAAATAACACAGAATTCAGATAAAAACCATAAACCAACTGCTCCACGACCACTAGAGGGCGGTATTGTTCCTAAAACCTTGATATTTGCTGTAGTGCAGGCAAACGACCAGATGGTGTCACTCATGTTCTCACCAAAATAAGGCTCATTGGGGCATCCCTTCAGTCTCACCCCTCTCTGTGTGCACTCAATCAGGAAGTGGCGTACTAATTCATTGGATAGATCTCCTCCTGTTAGAAGAAAAATCAACAACAGAAGATAGAGAAAAGATAAACGGAGATAAGTACTTACTCACAATAATTTGTGGTTTGTTTGACACCCTAGATTTACTCTGACCTTCATAATATCTCCAGGCATTTATCACCCAGCCTCAAAGAGTTACATAAAACATATTGTATCGTACATTCAATCTCTCCGGAGATTAAATGGATTACGATTCGACAGATGCGCCTCTGAGGGGGCAGGAGGAGTCTATGTGAGGAATGTCCTGACACAAAAGCTCGGAGAAAAGCCCGCTCCTTAAGGTGGGTTGGGTTTCACACTTATAAGGAGTCACAACGCCCCGAGCCCAAAGTGTGGAGATTGGACTGTGTCATGATGTCACCACAGGTGCTGCTAGATTGCAGAGGGGTGAAGGCGAACAAAAGGACAGGTGTGAGCAGGGGGACAAAATGAAAGCACCGAACACAGCGGTGGGATGGTACAAGGAGGGCATGAGGGGGCATACTCTGTGTCCTAGTGGGTCGTTTATATCAGAAAATATACCCAATAAACAACAGAACATTCATATTGTGTGGGATTTAATGTCCCTCGGGTCTTTTTTGGGATAAGAAAATGTTATGTGTGAATCTATTATCACTCACTCCGCCTTTGTTTTCATGTTGAAACACGGCCAGCGAATGTTTGGCCAGATTCCTTGAGGAGAGTTTGTTTTTCATTCCAAAAACCACCCCCTCTTTTATCCTAAATATGCGAAACAAAGACCCTTGGAAGTAAATAACTAAACAAATAACCAGTTTCAACCATGGGACATAACCTCTATACCAGATAGAGTTATGCGAGGCAGGGACCTCCCCTGAAGAATGCCCTGGGATCAGACAGGGCTTATCGACCCAGCACATCTTTTGTTAGCAGGTGAAACATTAGCCGTACATCTAAGACCATCAGAAAATGGAGGTCTGTTTGACTTCATGCTGATGATGCCCAGGAGAGAAACACAGGATGAGTAGAGTTCACAGACAAACACAGAGAGTGGGACACTCAGGTTCCACTATAATGTGACTACAGTGGGCTGTAACTGAAGATGTCTTTGTACGTGATTGTATTATGCACGATTCCCAGGACGTTCACACTACTGTACCATTCTCTGAGAGCTTAACTATTATAAATGGTAGGATGGTGCTTGAGTCTTTCTTCAATCCTGATATAAAAACTATTTGTTGTTTAGGAGCTTTATATTTACCACACAGAAGGGACAGTGGTATCCATCACTTCATCAAAGCAATTATTCTAAGCAATAATTCTCCAGGGATACCTTCACCAAACTGGATCTAATTTTAAAACCAAATTAGTATCATCCACATACCTTTTTTGCTCTGTTGGAGAACTGAAGGAGGGGGTGTGGCCACCTTCATAGCCAGACCGTAGGCCCCTCTGAAAGAGTGGCTGTCCCGCACAATAAAGCAGCCAGGCTCCTTGTCCTTCAAGACTGAAATAGCTGAATGAAGAGAAACCAACCAATCGTGAGGTTGCTCTAGAGATCTGTGCAAAGGTTTGACTTCTTTATCACTGTGAAACAAAAGACAACACTGGACGCCTACCTTGATCCCTTGAGATATCTGGCTTGTACCAGAATTTTGATGTGTCCTGCACAAATTTGACAGTAACCTGCTTGCTGGCCAGTACATCTGAAAAACACAACAATCAGCCAAATCAGTCATCAGTCAAGCCATGTGACACTCGTGAGGCTGTTAGCTTCTTTAGAGACCTTAGCTCACCTGGCAGAGGTGAGGCTGTGCCTGGTGTCTGAGCTGACAAGTCAGGCAAGACGTTGGGGAAAGGGATACTCAGGGAGCTCCCACTGTGGGGACTTGAAAATCCACTTAGAGCTGGAGAGGCCGTCCCCAGCGAATGCTCCCCGTCTGATGCCCGTTTCTTCTCAGGGAGAAGTGGGGGCTGGAGAGTCTGGAGAGTCTGTGACTGATTCTGTCCATCCATGGAGCTTAAAAGATCCCTGTCGATGCCCATGGTTTGGCAGTCTGTGCCGTAGCCAAGACCAGAGTCGTCCTGCTCATCAAAGCTTTGAGCTGGACTACGGTTTCGAGCGTAGCAGGCCATACGGCTTCGCTGGCTGCTTCTAGGAGAGCTGTGGGCATTAGGGGCAGGGTGGATGTGGGGGTGGTGCAGGGGAGGAGAGTGGTGGCTGTAGTCCAGTGACATGGAGTGTGGTGGTGGCTGTCTGGCAGAGGGGTAGCTGCTCAGAGAGGAGTGGCGGCTCAGGATGGGATGCTCTGGCCAGGACTGGTTCATGGATGAGCTTTGGTTGTGACAAAAACAAAGTAAATGTTTAGTAATATGTTTTTTTGTATTTAAACTGAAACTGAACATTTGCAAGTGGTGAAACGGTCAGATCTCTACCTGTCTGTCTGCTGAAGGCTCCCAACAATAGAGGCAGAGTTTGTGGAAGTTAACGTCCTGTGGCAGTTGATGGAGGAGTTTGGCAAACTCTCTACACCACCATGACCGACCTCTGAATATCCCCGGGGTTCTGCATGAGAGGGAAAAATAAGTTATAGAATAATTCATTTTATAAACACATTCACAGTCAGCGTACACGGTATATCTTGTAGAAATAAAAATAAATACATGTACCATATTTTCCGCACTATAAGGTGCACCTAAAAGCCTTTAATTTTCTCTAAAACTGACAGTGCGCCTTATAATCCGATGCACCTTATATATGGATCAATATTGGTTAATTATGGCTACCATAGTCAGGGGGCGTATATTGTGATTGCACTAACGTTTGATTTACCGTAGCGGTATCAGACTGTTTCTTTTACGTGTTTACTGAATCAGGGAAAAGTTCCCTCCACGTTTGTGATGCACTAACTACGTGATAAAAAGTTGCACTGCCTGTTGTACCTTGCTGTTGGTAAAAGATAATACTACGTCACTGACGTTACCGCGGAGAAAAAAATAAAACAGCTGTTCATGTAGCTTTGAACTGTGACAAATGGAGTTGGAAATACATTGTTTTCAACGAAAGGCGGCGCAAATACCGGTAAGAGCTACCGGTACATACGGTACTGTGAATGTACTAGCTTGTTT
>OOFC01029604.1:0-19230 GCA_900323345.1 Pseudochromis fuscus | reverse complement strand
TAATCCAGCCCACTTCTCACTGTAATATCGACACTGGAAGGAATTTCTTGTATTTTTCAGCAGAAACTGAGGGAAAAAAATATTCACAGAAAATCCTCAGCTTCACACTTTTTTTTCTCTGCTCATTCATCAGGGGTGAGTGAAGTCCAGCTCCTCTGAGCTCAAGCAGAGCTACAGATCTGTGTATTGCTCAAGCTGCAGAGTTTAAGATCTCTGGGGATGTGGTGACCACCGGCTGTTTCCCTTCACTGATTTTAGTCTTTAAAAAAGGCCAAGCGTTGCTTGAGTCATTTCACAACGACACTCTGTGGCTTTGTTTTCGTCACACAAGCCTTGGCTCGATGTTTGCATTTCCTGCCACTGAGGGTTTGTGGGGGCCTGTGTTCTACTGAGCAAATACGTCATCGCACAGTGGTGTTAATCACCTCTGTCTTTTAATTAGACCTGAAGAGGTTTAATTGTTTTTGCAATGGCTTCTTTTGCTTCACACTTTCCTGTAGGACTTTTATTGCACTATTATTTATAAATGCAGTGCATCACAGGTAAACCAGTAACAACTTGAGTAAAACCATTACAAGCAGTGTGACTTTAGCTTCACATGAAACTAACATCTTACATTGTGAGATTGTGAGTGTAACACTCTTACAGGAGTGTAGTGTGTTTGCAGACTGCCCCTGAACTAAACAGCAGCATTGACTGTTATCACGGGTCAATCTGGCACTTCAAAAACAAAGCGCTTACTTTCCTCATGGCACTGACCTCCTGCTTGCCCCCAGATTTCCAAGCATGGCTACCCTTATTCACCATATTCACTCTCCTTGCTTCCCAGTAGCCCCCAAGAGTCCTTACCCTCCTCCCTCCTCCTCATCCATGACTCACCTCTTGGGCCTGCATCAGTCAGCAGAAATCTGTGGTCAGGCCTGCTGCTGCCCCCCTTTCAGACACACACACACACACTCTCACCCCACCCCTCCTGTTCTTTGATGGGCCCATAAATTCTGTTGTGTTTAACGCTTTTGGACATCATAATCCCTCTTCCAGTAAGGCTCTTTCTTGTTTTACTGGAGAGAAGGAAAAAACAACAGGTTGTTATCAAGATCATTATTCACTTCTTCTGAGCTGGTTCTGGTAACATAGGCCTCTGAGTTATGATTACATCTCCTGTTATTTCTGCTTTGATTGAGTTTTTTTCTCCCTTTAAGCATCAGTGACAGAAATGTTTTTGAAAGATGGGCTCTACGTTTGTCAGCAGCAGGATTTTACTTGCTGCAACTGTCTGGTTTCACTAGTTTTGCACTGTGAATCAAAGCTGCATTTTCAGTGATTCTTCCGTATCAACACACTGAGTCATTTGCGGTTTCTCACTATTTTAGCTAGGCTGTTGTTCAGCTGGGTGCCGCAGGTGGCATGTCCTGCTAATAATCTGAATAAACACAAATCCACTTTTTACTATTTCGTCACTTTGTTCTGACTTGTCCTAGCTGGAATGTGTTGGATTGCTATATCCAACTTGTTTAGTGAAATGCCAGTGCAGCTGCTAAATCACTTAGCTTTCTTCTGACAGTAACTGTTTCATCATCTTCTCCTCCTGCAACACATTTTACACGGCAAGAGCAATTATGAGTCAGGGCTGTGAATCTGCATGAATAACAAAGCAAATCCAGTCATCTACTGCGGGTCTCCCCCGTCCCTCCTCCTCCATCCATTTGTGTCCCTTTTGTCTTAAATTGAGTACAGGCTTCCCTCGCTGAGATCACAGCCTGGGCCGTTTTGTGCGGACAGTTAGAATTTAGTGCACACATACACACACATATCCAGCTGCTGTTTGAGCCCCAGCAGGACTTGGGTGGCCTTTGGTTCCACTGCTCCCTCCGGGAGGTCCACTGTGTAGGGGTGAAAAAAAGGTAGACAGTTCTGTCTAAACCAGACATTACAGCAATACACTGAGTCTGGACAGCCAAATTATTCCCAGTCTTTTCCAGTGGCTGGAGACGTGTAAGGGGCCGATTGCATGATTCCTTGCTGGAAGGTCAAGGTAAGGGAATACCTCCTGAGCGCTGCATTCCTCAACCCTGCAGACTTTCTGGGTCAGCATGAGACAATGAGAAAACTGCCACATCATCACATTTTAATGGACTGCACGTGCTGCAGCAGCTGCTGTTTAGCAACGCAGATGTTAAGGCCAGACCTTTACATAGTGCTGATCAGTGTTATACACAAAAGGATGATGGAGGACTAAGACAAAGCGCTGCAGATGGGTCAAAGATGTAAGGGGGCCCAATTGGTTTTTGATCTCAGCCTTCCTCCCTTGTTACTTTAGAGGAGTTGTCCCCGGCTGTTTGTGAATCTTACGCTGTATTCAGACCAAGGGCAAGGCGAATTTTCGCTTGTACTTGCAAAGAGTACTCATGGACATGTACTGGCTCACCACTCGCGGGTAACAGCCAATAGAAGCACTCCTCAAAGTAACCACGGCAACCGCAACTTCTGCCATCAACAATGACCAAGATCGCAAATGTTGCTGCTTCTACCTTTTGTTGAAGTCCCAGAAACGGAGAACAGCTGTTCTGCATCTTGGTACATAGTTAAATTTATGTCATAAAGTGCTGGACGGACACAGATGGTGACAAAAAGCTTGGCGACATCAGGGAATTGGCAATACCACGTGACATGAATTCGTCACTGGAGTTAAAACTTTTTCAACTCACGCAACTTTCGTGCCCGGGGCAAGAAGACGTGAATTCGCGTCTACCTCGCATTCACTTATTATGTAATCCCGTTGCACGACAAATTTGCGTTGTGTTCAGTGTGAACAAAGCTTCCAGGTGTGGAAGCCGCTGTGATTCATCTCTGCCCCTCAGTCAGTCTTTGCTCTCCCCAGGGGGTACTTTCATTGACAAGGAATGTAGACTTCAGGAGTTAACTCCACACAACTCCATCCGTCACACAGGATGCTAGTTGAGACCGCACAAGACCTCTGGGGTGAGAAACACATTCACAGGTTGTGGAGGCTGGAAATGTTCAGTGGCTGTTCTGTGTCACGTGACAGATATGCAATGCAGAGCTGCAGTTTCTATAGGTTTTGTTTGCCTTTGTCTGTCTTCGGCACATAGTGCAAGCTGCTTTGATGTGTCTCTGCATTGCTTTACAAAGACCACTTGTCAGTCAAAGCGTGTGGGCACTACTGTTGTCTTTGGATTTTCTGATGGACTTTTGTGTTTCTGTATGCGCTCCTCCGTTTGTCTGTGCAGCCATAGCAGTTATTGCTGCTTCTCTCAACTATTTGACTGTTCTGTTCTGTTCTGGCTGTCTTCATAGCAGCAAGTGGAAACCTGAATGGAAAGTTCTGTGAAATCTACTCAAGTCTTTTTATTTTTGAGTAATTTATATTTTTATTTACATTAGGTCTTTGATCACAGACTTTATTGCACGACTGCTGTACAAACACTTCAAATTGTAAGGAAGTTACTACTACGTTAATTTGGCGAGCTTCTCACAGACGTGTCTGCCTTCCTAATTTCTGACTTCAGTGTGAGTACCAGCATAGAACAGGCAGTGGCACGGAGGTCAAGACGCGGCCGACCAGCGAGAGCATCACAGCTCATCTACAGCAAGTGCTTGTGTCACTTGATTGACAGGCCTCCAGATCTAACCTTCACCAAACTATGTCGAGGGCAGCGGCAACAGAGCTGAAGGGGGTAGCGCTTGTCAACCTCGTTGAGCTTCATTCACTTGATCAAGTGGCATCACATGCCAGTCTGAGGAAAGTATGGTGGCTCGTACAGTCAAGTAAGCTGAAGTTTACACTGGAACAGTGAAGTCCTGTTTCGTTAGTTTGTGAGTCTGAATTCAAAATTCCAGAATAAGGTTAAAGGTTAATTTTAAATTAAAGTGAAAAAACATTGAGCTGGATCAGCCAAGTGAATGTGAAAGATGTCCGTTAAAGTGACAAAGCGACCAAGATATAGGTATTTCTTAACTTTTTTTTTTTTTCAATAGATTGAACTTATATGGCACCTTTTTACCTTAGGTCTACAAAATTCTTTACAAGTTTTGTTGCCTTGCAATTTACCCATTCACATGCCAATGGATACAGAGCTACCATGAGAACTAGTATCAGAAGTAACTTAGGGTTAAGTGTCTTGCTCAAGAACACTTCCACCTAGGAACCAGAAGAACCAGGGATTGAGCCATCAACTTTATAATTTGTGAGTGATTTGCTCAACCACCCAAGCCACAGCCGCCCATTTTAAGTCACTGTTTTGGATCCCACAAATTTACCACTTTGGTTTATTCTCACTGCTTTTAATGCTGAAAATGCAAAATTTAACCTGTTTCTATTCACTACAGTTACACAAATATTAGTAGGTGGTCCATCAAAATAGACAGCAGGTGGATCTACTTTTCCAGTCTTTGTATCATTTCAGGGCACCATTAGGCTAACTTTTCCACCATGGCCTAACTACAAATGTTTTGTTATATATTTTGGTTTTATGGCCACAAATTTTGAGCATTTTGCTGCCGAAAAGCCAGATGTCAACTACAGGAGTTGGTGGAGACCCAAGCAGAAGTAAAATGAAAAATAATTTTGGACCTGCATTTGTCAAGAGGACAAAACATGAGGACAACTAACTGCTAATTTGTTCCAACATCAAATATCCAACCATATCGAATAAAAATATGTTACAATGTTATTGTTGTGTTTGAGCCCATGTGGACAACCAGTGTGCCACTGGAAGTTTAATACAAAGTGTACACTAAAACAAAGCATATACATATGCAGCATTTTGGCCTCTGAATCTTTCAAAAAATAAATAATTCAAGAGTATGAATATTGAATACAGTAAAGAAAACACAAGTTTTTGTGACTTTCAGTTCAACCAAAATCTCACATACATTAGAAGAATGTTCAGAAGAATTCAGAAGCAAAGAAATCCCATCAAAATCTCAATTTTGTAAGCTACTGGAATGATGAATTTATAGCTTCAGACCATTTCAGTTTCAAATCTAATTCATGTCCCCCTCTTTAAAATCTTTCCTATTCCAGATTAATTAAATTCTGATTGAAATATTAGAAACCACTGTGTTGAATCATATGACCAACAAGTGTATCATAATAGAACAAAGGTCTCATTTGCTAAAGCAACTAATTTACTAGAATATATACATTTTTTAATTCTAGACAATTACATTTTCTATGTAAATATATAAATCGTGCTTAAAAAATTTAAGCTTTTGAAATTGCACAAATTCAATATCAATACACTGTCTAAATGCAAGTACTATGTACTGTATATTTTTTTTGATCTGAAAAGATTAGGTTATAGGCTAATATATTATCATATAAAAATGAGTATCTGTCAGCAGGTTTAGCTGTAAATGCTATTATCAGCTAAACTGTTTCAGCCCCACCCTGAAGTAGAAGGTGGATGTTTTTGCAGGGATTTGCTGGTAGATTACTGCAATGTCAACAAATGATTTAAAACATCAATAAAAAATGAAGCCTGTGGTTAAAACAAAATCTATTATCATTTCTATGAAAACTAAAAATCTTCTGGTTTGTATCACCTGATCTCATTGTGGAAACCAGCCTCCTAATTGCACTATGCTGCGTCGATCGTTGGTTCCCCAAGCACCAACCCTCACTTGGCGTTTCAGCTGCAACATGTGAACAGCCCAGAGTCAAACCAGTGGGACCACTTCACCAAAGCCTTATTTCCAAATGCCGGCTGCATTGTAGCCCAGCCCAGCCCAGCCCAGCCCAGCCCAACTACCAGACAGGAGACATAAACATACCATGGGTTTAAACATGGAAATCCACCAGGCCTGTGAAATGTTTCATCTCTGATCTCACTCTTTCCAGCTTCTGTGCAGTCACACCAGTGGTGGTGGGGGAAGGGTGCATCAAAGGCCATTTTAAACTGTCAAATCAGAGCTCTTTTTTCATACAATACATGTGGTTGAACAAATAATTCTTGTTTAAATTATATCAGTTTCAGTGGAAGGTCCATCCATGAGCACTGTGTCCCTGTCTATCAAAGGCCATGGTCCTCTTTGTCCAGGCGGGTTGAGGATTCGGGTTTTTATTTTTTGCCCCCATATCAGTGAATCATCTCCACACAACCATCACTATGACAAAAGGGTTACTTTGACGTTGGAGGGTGAGGGTAAGAGGAGGGAGGAGGGAGACTTACAGAGGTGCTCAGTGGAGAGAGTGCAATGAACTCTCCTTCTGAGGGCCGAGGTGATGAGTAATGGAGCGGGCTTGTGAGAACCAGCGTCGGGGGGCCATTTGTGGTTAAACATGAGCGTGTCGCCACATACCAGTGTGCCTTTTCCCATCAATGAGCCCCCTCCCCCCACCTCCCACCCGCTCTCCCTCCCTCGGCATCCCGTTCCAGCCAACCCCCTCCAGGGCGTAGACAGCACATTCCATCTTTATCAATAGATGAAGAGGGAAAAAAGGAGGATTTATGTGTCCAGTGCAATAGCCAAAACCAGAGCGGCGCTGGTGAAGCCATAAAGAAACCATGTGCTGTTCAGCTGACTTTGAAACACAATTAGTCAACCTAGTGGGGTTTTTAGAGTGTTTCCTGTTTTTCTTTTCAATTTTTTGAGGACTAAGTTTTTCCAGAAAAAAAATAATGGATGGGGAAGCATTTGGTGGATTGTACTGTATAATGTTAATTTTTTTCCAAGGTAATGATGTACGTGGTTAGACACTTTTGTTCTTTTCATTTGTAAAAAATGAATTTCTAAACCTGAAAGAAGCTTGTTGAACAGTCTCACCACATTTAAGATGTTTCATTATCTTGTTAGTTTAAAAGTATGGCTCTGCTGACATTTGGTGAAAATGATTTAACTATACAGATGTTTTGCTAAGAGAGTGCTGACTTAGACACACTTTTACACAAGGGGGGCAAAAAAGGACATCAGTCATTTCAAACTAGTTGAAGTTTCAGGCAGCCATACAAACAGCTGACAAATGCCACAGCACCCCCTACTGTTACCAGCTTCATTGTATTTACAAATAACCCCTTCTCCTCGATTCAAAATATCTCCTGTTGATGTTCCTGTTTTTGTTCCAAAACACAACACCAGTCTTATTTGTCCTCACACACCCTTTGCAGCCTACCCAGATCTGTTGGGGCTGTGGATAAATGAAACTGTTTCCACCTCAAGTGAAATTTAATAAAGACTTTTTGTAATATTGTTTCTTCCCAGGGTGCAGGAGACAGCTTTATTGGAGCACTGGCATTTTACATGTCTAATTATTCCACGATGCCTTTGGAGGAGATGATCCACAGAGCCAATCAGGTGGCGGCAGTGAGTGTGCAGGCCGTTGGCACGCAGACGTCTTATCCCTTCAGACGGGACCTGCCGGCTAAACTGTTCCCAGAGCAGCAGTAGATATAAACGGACCAAGACTGGACTGGGTCACACTGACTGAAGACTGAACTGTCTTATACAATTAGCTGCTTTTTAAAAAAAAAAATCCAACACCATGATGAAAGTAGTGAGGATTGTTGTACATGCCTGTTAATCTGACATTTATATTAAGCTGTGCAGCCTGTAATTGACATAATTTATTGAATTACCACAAACAGATAATTTTTCACAAACATGTACCAATGAATCATAATCAGTGATGCATATTGTACAGAGCCACTGAACAAACATTCCTCAGATCAACACAGCTGTGGTGGTCCCCATTAATAACATTGCATTTTAGTTGGAAGTTGTAATCAAGACTCTGTTGAAGCCCAGTCGGGGTTTGCATCACACTGAATTGCTGCACTGTGGAGAGTTTGGGCCTTTTTGCTGATCGAGGAAGAATTCCAGCCAATAAAAAAATGCTGACTGATGAACACTTGAGAAATAAAAGTCGTCTGTTTATCCCTGCAAGTTCATATTGTCCATACATAATGATGCATTGTTAAACTGATTTGATCTTCCTCTTCTCAAAGAACAGGACATGCTTGTTCACTGCAAAGACAGAAAAAGACATTGTAAATAGAAAGTCCACAGCCAATGCTCACATCATGTGGGAGTGTATGTTTACATATATGCACATAAACAAACTTCATAATAGCTGCTGTCTCTCTCTGGAATTATACCACAATATACAACAAAAAAGTCTACAAGCTTAGGTTCACAGAAAAAGGGAGGTTATTATCATTACCTCCCTTTTACTTGTAAAGTTTCAAACATGTCATTACAACATTCTACATTACATTCAAAAGCAGCCGACTACTGCTACTGCTAGTGCATAGATTTAGACACAGGTGCCCATTCTGCAATGCTGACAAGCACATGCTGTAGTTTACTATTGCCTTTAGACCACCATAACAAGATGTTATATAACTAGTTCAGTTAACAAATAATTTATATTTAGAGTTATATGCAAAAAGTTTGGGTTGACTTACTGAAATATAATTATGTGAGTACACGTGCAGAACAGATGCACGTTAAATTCATCTGCTATTTTTACATACCTAATGCATCATTTTAAATATTTTGGTGCTTGTCAACTGTGCAAAAAGTTTTCAAATGTTCTGCTTTGTCAGACTTGTTTGGAATAATGCTATCGCAGCCATTGCTAGTTGGGAGAGTGGTCCTCGGTTTTTCGCCATTTTATTCCTTCTTTCAATTAATGACGATACTGTTGCCCAGCAACTCCTTGCAGTGAAGGAAAGAAACGACCAGACAAAATGGCAATAAGGGAATATAAGTCATATGTTTCCTCTATCATCAAGTAAACAATTAAGGGGGCTGTAATGTGTAGATTTGTGTGTTTCACAGAGAAATACTCCAGATCCCATCATTACCATCAACTACTTTCAGATGGTTGAGTGGTGAGGAAACACATGGAGTAGCTTTTTTTTTTTTTTTTTTAAACAACAAATGGTGTCAATACAGCACTGTGAAGAAAGGTTTTCTGCAGACCAGACCAGACACTGAACCGTAAGCAGTGAGGCTATGTCCATACCCCAAAACAGTAGTTTTGCCTTCTTGGTTGTTATTTACATCTCCTCCTCTCATAACTTGGCAGCCACATGTACCATCATACACTCTGTTCCACTGTAAAAATCCTGGGTCTCCACTCCAGTGTTAACTTTTAGATCTTTGGGGACTTTCATCATGTGCCACTGGAGAAAACTTGCTTTCAATAGATAAACTATAATTAATTGTTTAATTGTTTAATTGTACACCTTCCATAATCTTAAACCACAGCCTTTTCTATGTGGAGATTAATGTTTTACTGATTCTTTATCTTTTTAATAAAAACAATTTTTAGTTGTGGTTTGTGCCTTCTCTGCAGATCATTGAAGAATTCAGAGATTTTTTCACATCATCCTGCGCACACAGCAGGTTTAAGTTGTACCTGCAGATTAAGACTTCTATGCAGTCTGTCTGGCAGACCTGCAGTTTGAGCTGAACTTCTTCCAGATAGAGTTAGAGATCCTTAATGGCATTTCAAACAGTGGAAATTGTTGTTGTTTGTTAAGTGTTATGACAATGATTGAGTCCAAGGATTAGTCAGCTTTGGACTTTACAGCAGCTAATAATTCCTAATGACTTAATAAAGTTTACACAAGAAGAAGGCTGCACAAACATTTGTAATAGAAAATGTTGATATGACAGATCCTTTAGTACAGTGCAACTTAGCATAAGTACTACAAAGTTGGACTACAAAGAAGTTAGAAATAATCTATCCCATGGACTTTGACCATAGCATCAGAGCATACAGCATTTAAGAAGCTTTCATATGTCATCTGGATCTGCAGAGCACAGTTAGTTTACCACAACTGAACTTACCAAATGGATCATGTTTGCGCAGCACTAGCTTCTCTCTTTGCCGGTTCCTCTTAGTGTTGAAGAAGTATCCTGTCCCTGCAGCACTCATCATCTGCACCAGGATGGTCCTGAGAGAGGATTACACTGGTAAACATTACTGTGATCCACACTAAACTATGATGCAACGGCCAGATGCACTCAGTCACTTACTTTGATTTTGCTTTGGCCACTGAAAAAGAGCAGAGAACAGGTATTTGGATTAATTAGTTTTAAAAAAAAGTGTTACAGTATTTTAGTGGAATTAGTACTTTACTAACAGCTAGCACCTTGTATCTATTAGCATTCAGCTCACAGAGCAAACCGCTTGACAGCTATGGAGAAAGCTGAGAAGGTAGGTTAAAAAATCTTTTCCCAGAAGAATTGTCAACAAGTTAACATTCGGTATTAATCATCCACTGGACATATAATATAATGCACTATGATAAAATACAGGAGTATTTTAGTATTCTTCATTCTGTGGTTAGAGGAGTCTTTAAGGATACCAATGATACCTCCGGAACAACGGTGTTTTTAAATGACATTTGAAGTTTGTCAAACAATGATAGCTAACGATGTCATTCGAATGAACCACAAGCTAAATCTAAGGCTAACTCATAAACACACAACACAGACACTGGAAGCCATGTGTTAAAAGATTGTTATATTAATATTTGACGATTGTAGTCCACAAAACATAGATGGAAACAAATGTAGCTACAAGGAACGGATAGATGTGTAGTGGTGAATAGCATCCTGTATTATGCTAACATACCGCTAAGTGACCTGGTAATTTACGTGCAGGGCAGCCATGCAAACTAATGTATGGGTGGCTCTTTGTTTTTTGTTTGTTTTTGTTTTTTTATTCAAAGAAACAAAATTTTATAAGATACTCACAATTCGCGGTAGTAAGAAACATTCTTCAGAGTTTAATTACTCCTTCACGACTGTAAATGCAGGTCACATTGAGTAGTTGTACTTCCGGTGTAAAAATCAGTTCCGGCTCTTGTTAAAGGTATACTACACTAAAACTGTACCTAAACTGGATACAGTCGATGGTTGCGGGCACCGGGAAATCAGTGAAACACATAAACGTATATGCTGACGGTACATATTGAAGTTACGGAATAATTATACTTTCTATGGATGGATATGTTTATAAAGTGTTCTGTTTGACTTGCAGGTTTTGATCTCCCATGACATCTATTTCTTAAACAGACATGAATAACAGCACAAAACTGGTCCAATAAATTATCAAAATTAATAACCTAATAGTTATTTACTAGCCAATTAGAACTCGACAGATGTCAGAGAAGTAATGAATCACACATGAATTTCAATGATGGAGAAACGTAGTTAAGAAACAGCCACGCAACCTTTTTTTTTTCTTTTAGGTGTTGTTTGCCTGTTTTCCAATTCTCTGCACTCTCCACCTAACAACTCCCTTCCCACAGAATGCACTCAACACGTATTTGACCAGTAATTTCAACTATTCTCAGCTGTGACTGAGTAGGTGGGCTTCAGATCTGTGTACATACAGACGTAGCCAAAATCAGGGCTACCTTTCCAGTTCAAAAAGAAAAATACAACTTTTTCTGAAATACAAGAAAAAATGTTTGGCATCCACTATTCTGGATCTAACATGTTGTTTTAAATAAGACCCTCACTGATTACTTTTTCACCTTCTCTCACCTGCCATTTTCACCTGTTTCCAAAAATCATCAGATCAGGACTCTTCAGGACACCATGATGATCCAGTGTTTTGGACCATATTGTTATGAAAGTCATGAGGTCATGACCGAAACAGAGCTCTGGAAGGCAGGACAGAAATGTTTAGTTTAGAATACCTTGGTAATCTTTTGATGTTATTTTGCCCTGCACAGATTCAGCAATTGCAGCAAAACATTATGATAGCACACCTGAGTCTCCTTTGTGTTTTACTGTTGGGACATTTATTTTGTTAAATCTGTCCACAGAACCATTCTCCCAGAAGCACTGGGATTCCTGGGTCTTCTTCTATGAAACTCAGTTTTCTTTGTTTTTTTCTTGACCATTTAAATTATCCCTTTGTTCAGTCTGGGGTCAGTTGTCTTCCTCTGGTCAGGGAGGTCCCACAGACCATAGCGCTCTACTGTAACAAGGTCCTGTAACCAGGGCAAGGCTGTATGTTATTAAAAACGCAAGATTTCTAGTGTGGCACATTCAGCAATGAGACCATCTGGTATCACTGTGACTATGCAGCATTACATTTTGTAAAACTGCATTTTAGAATTTTTTTGAACAGGTTCACTTGTATCAGTGTCACTGAGTCATTATTATAAGGCTGCTATTTATGCAATAATTTGTAGTTTTGATTAAGCAGAAGTTAAAATGTCAATATATGCTTAAGTTATTCAAATCCCACTCTGGTCTGCTGATGGGGACATAGCATTTAAAAATTCTCTAATGTGTCTCTCATCCCATAGAGCCCAAGGTTGTTCATTTGGCCTCTCTGTTGTGTACTGACTGAATTTGGGGATGTTTTCCAGGTGGAGCCTCAGGGTTAAGGGGTTAGCATCTTAATATTATCAGCAGGTATGTTATAGGAACATTGAGCTGTTTGAAGATAGCATTGTATTTACTGTGATCATGCACTTTTTTGCTTCCTTATCTCCACAGACAACTTTCTTTTTTTTCTTCTTCTCTTTCTCTTGGCTGATTATTAGATAGAGCTTATGAGATTATCCTTCAATCTATCCATCATCTTTACCTACTTTAACCTGTTGAGGGCCAGGGTACCAGTCCACCACAGGGCCAATACAACCAATTTAGAATCACAAATTAATATATCATGCATATGTTTTGACTGTCTGAGAAATCCCAGTCAGAATAGAACAAAGATTTCTCTAACGCTAAAAAAAGTCTGGTTGAAGTATCACTACAATCCACTGATTTATCATCACTTCTGAGGGCAATTAATACATCTGACTTTGAATTCAGCTCTTTTCCAAAGTTCTTTGTTCATTCAATGGCCAACCGAACACATGTCATGTGGGTATCCATGGAAAAAGAGAAACAAATCTGTGGATTCCCTGTGGGGTATGAACAATGAACACTGCGTCCATCAAATGAGACCATGCAGGAGGTGTGGCTCTGCTGCATTAACTATAAATAACTTTCAAGAAAGCACTGGTGTGTCTGGCCAGGCTCTTCTAATTACCTGAGCTGGGCCTGTGCCTGTTGTAGTCACTGAAAAAGTCTCTTGGATGAGAAGCAAAACATCTTCAGGTAACTTCTACCAAGTCCAGTTGCTGTGATTTGCTGTGGGGTCCCAGTGTTACTAGTTTCTGGTGTTCGCCACATCTCTGGCCTCAGGCAAACTGCTCAGATTTCATGAATGGGCTGTAAGGAAATAGATGACAGACATTTTGGAATGTCCCAACACTTTAGAGTCAGCATGTCTCTCAATACTACTAATAATGTCACCATGGAACTCCCCCACATGACTGATGTGACAAAAGTGACAATACTCACTGATTTCACTCTCATGATGTTTTACCCGCCTATTTACAATATGTTACACTCTTTTATGATACATTAACAGCAACAAAGAAAAAAGACTGTCTGGTTACCCTATATGTTGGGACCTATGGTTTTTTTTTTAGATTATTACTTTGACTTTATCTGTTTTCTGTCAATGTTTCACTGTCTGTGTCTCTCCTGTCTTGGTTTTCATGTCACTCTGTCTTTTCCTGTTTTTATTTTGCAGGTTCATTTTTTGTGTGTCATGACACACAAAAAATGAACTTGCAAAATAAAAGCATTACTTCCTGTCTTTTCCCTCCTGTTGGATTACTGGTCCTGCCCCAGTGTATCTTACCTGTCTCACTGCTGTGTTCACCTGTGTCTTGTCTGATAATCGCTGCTCCCCTACATATAGTATACTCCTTGCCTCTGTGTTGTCTTTGTCGACTCATCCTGTTTACCTACCTGTTTGTATTCCTGTTCATCATTGTGTTGTCTGGCCATGTCAAGTCTTTTGGATTACTGTAAATTTGAACTTCAGGGTTATTTTTGTCTGGACTATGTTTCCCATGTTTCTTTGTTTTCTTTTGGACTCTGGAGGTTATAGACCATACAAAATCAAGCAGCTTGGGTGGTGTTAGGCTGTGATTATGTAACCAGCATCAAGGTCATGCTGAGTTGACTAAACTGGTTATCTGTACAAGATAGACTATTCTATGCATTATTGTGTTTCCTTAAAAATATTATAGCTTCAAAGCAACCTGAAGTTCTGTACTAAAACCTCTTATTTAGCAATGACAAGCACAATCATAATATGAGACATGCCACAGCAAGAAAATTTGTTATACCAAAAGTAAGATCAAACAGCATTAAGAGAATGTTCACATACAGAGCAATGTATACTTGAAACATGTTACCAGAAATAATAATACTGGAAGAAAAAACAACAAAATTTAAATCAGAAACCATTTTTATCAACTAAAATGCACTGAAATTAAATGAAGTCTGGTTGGAGGTATAGGACATATTTGTACAATTGTGTTAAAATGTATTTTATGCTGTATTTTCTATGTTATAATGTATCTTTTTGAATTTTTGAATCATTTTATTGGACCCCATAGAAGAATAGCGATAGCTCAGCTGTGCTAATGGGGATCCCATCAATAAATATAAACTCTTCAGTTTTTTTTGTTTTTTACCTGGAGCCCCTTCTGTTCAACTGTTTTGAAATTCAGTCTTTTATTTAAACTTATTTGCCTGGAGTGTCTGCATCAGGGTCCTATTTTGCACCGTACTACAACACCATATTATGAATAAAGGTAAAAGGATGGAAACAGGAATAGAAATACATTATGTTTGGGTTTTTTTGTTTTTTATCTGTAAAATTACAAAATTTATTTAGTTTACTTTTTATTTTACTTTTTTTAAATTCACAAAAATATTAATGGAATTAAAAAGTAGATTTTGAATTTACTTAAACATAAAATAATATGAAAACCCTGTAACATAACATAAGCATAAAATCTCTTTTTTAATCAGAAAAAATAGAAGGACTGTTAAAATACATGTTCAATTGTATTTTGAACATATATGTGTATCCTGTATAATTGACTAAATGCCTGAAACTGTCAAAATTACGTAACTTATAGATAAGAGTCTATTTCAAAATGTTTACACTGGTCTAGCACTGGTCTAGCACTCTAGCACTGGTCTAAAATCCTGCAGGTACAGGCCAGGAGCTTCTGTTAAGCTTCTGTCCCGCTGCGCCATTTAACGACTCCGTCTGAAAAATGAAGGTGTATATTTATTGGACTTTTTAAAATTCGTTTTTCAGCTGGTTTACAGGCACGTCTAGATGTTGACAAATGGCAGTAGCCATTCCAAACTTTGGATGTTCAAAATTTCCAAAGGCCAGTTTCCCATAGTGATTGGCGGTTCTTATATGTTATTCTGGCGTGGGTGTTTTTTGCTGTTTTGACCATTATGCAGGTGGAATCATATGAGTTCTTAAACTTTTCTGGCTGTTGGTCAGGCGGACAGGTTGCACTGTACATGTATGGAACGGTGAGATCGGCAAGAAAACAGCTGAATAACATCAAAGAAACATTCACTTAATGAATAGATTAGCACCTGAAACGCCTGTAAAAGTTAGAGATAAGTACAAGGAACGCCTTGGCAATGGCCAGACCTCCTCTAGGACATCTCAGTGTGAAGAATCTTCCCATTGGAGGAGGAGTGGGTGACTTCTGGGCTCACCTGGTTGGGGCTTTACTGCCCTTGCCCGCAGTACCCATTCTCTTAGCTGACATAGTATACTCCAAAATAATAGTAGCTTACTCCTAGAACCAAATCTAATTTCCTACCAACCGATGTGGACTGTCCAGGAGCTACAGCTGTTGTAATGACGCAATGGGTGGACCTTGGCCTTTTATAAAATGCAACCTGGATGTTGATAGACATAATTCAGACGTTTCTCAGACATATTTAGACCACCCTCTGAAGTAAATATTTAGACAGAGGCAGACAGAATTGTTTAATCGGCAGTACAGGACAGGGCCGTTAGTGTTCACATCAAACATGAGAATGAGGGGAGTGATGTGCCTTTAGACCAAGGCTCAGTTGTTGGTAGGTGACAAAAACTCCTTGTAAATAAAATATATCAGAGGAGAACAAGCATACTGATCAGACTATAAGAAAGAAGATGGTGGTGATGTAAAGTGAAATGTTTTTTTAAAGCCTGCTTTGGGTGAACAGAGGACTTCAATAACGAGCATAAATTGTATTTAAAATTGACATAGCTATCGAGTCTCAAAAATGAAGACAATGTACCAGCATACATTGTAATGTGAACGTTGAAGTCCTTTATTATTGGACTTCTGTGCTTATCACAGATTGTCCATAACAAACACCATGTTCAGGCATAAGAGTGTCCATATGTGCACTTGTCACCAGGGTGCCCTAGGCCACAGTTTGATGATCGACTTTGTGGTTGTATCATCGGACTGGCTGCCACATGTCTTGGACACTAAGGCAAAGAGAGGGGTGGAGCTGTCAACCAATCACCACCTGGTGATGAGTTGGCTCTGATCATGGAGGAAGATGCCGGACGGGCTGGCAGACCCAAACATTTTGTGAGGGTCTATTGGCAATGTCTGGCAGAGTCTACCATCAGAATGAGCTTCAACTCCCACCTCCAGAACATCTTTGACAATGTCTTGGGGGAGGTGGGGGACATTGAGTCCAAATGGGCCATGTTCCACACCTCCATTGTTGAGGTGGCAGATCAAAGCTGTGCCCATAAACTAAGGTAAGGTGGTCAGTGCCTGTCGTGGCAGCAACACCCAAACCTGTGGTGGAGGGGTGCTGTCAAGCTGAAAAAGGAGTCCTCTCGGGCCTTCTTGGCCTGTGAGACTCCGGAGGCACCAGACAGGTACTGGGAGGCGGGAGAGCGTAGCAACATTGGTCACCAAGGAAAAAACTCCTGGCTCCTGATGGATGGAGTATATGGTTCCCATTTACTAAATTTGAATCTAGATTCTACAGAAATGAAACAAATAAGTGTTATGTGGTATTAGTATGGTGTTCCTAATAAACTGGCCAGTAAGTGTTTCCCCAATAATCTTATGAATTGACCTATTATCTCTTTTAGTTTCAAAGTACCCTTAGATAAATTTTCTTTGAAGACCAGTTATGTCATATTCTGCTCTTTCCCTTTCAGTGTTCAGCTCTTCAGATGTTTAATTGACGGACTCCTGAAAGAGGCAATTATATCATTACTATATTGATACAGTACTTTAATGGTAAGAGAACCAAAAAACAGGAAGTACCATAACTTTGCAGTGACCGACAGTCCTTCAGCTTCCTCTTCAGCATCCTGTGTATTTTGATCTGTCCATCATCACTCAGGGAAGAGCAGCCTGGCACAAATAAGACTAATGACTTATTTCACTATGACTACTAGTGCATACATTAGATGAAAACAATAAATAGTAAGTGGACATGTCCTAATGAGGCTAAATGGAGGTGCTCTGGTGAACCCAGTGGGGGAAAGCCATGCATTAAAGCAGAAATGAACATGAATATTATTGCACAGGCCGAGAAGCAACGTAACCAGGCAGGGAGCAGCTGTCAGGATGTGTGTGGAAGAGCTTGCGTCACTAAGGGATAATTCTGAAAAGGAGGCTGAGACCACAGGCTTCAGCTCTCCTCCTCCTCCACCACTCCACCCACTCAGCACTCTCCACAGCCTCTCCGGACGTTAGCTACTCTTTTTCTTTCTCCCACTTCATCGCACTGATACTCCCCTCTCTCTCTCTCTCACACTCTCACTCTCACACACACACACACACACACACACACACACACACTCACTCTTCCTTTTCATTTACAACCTGTTATTTCACAACTCCTTCTCGTTTATGATTTACACACACTAGAGCTGGAGTTCAAATATTAGTTACACTTGCAGGTATGGGTTCAGTGTTGAGCAAGATTAAAACGTTTATCATCAACAGCAATTGAGCACAAATATAGTGGTAGAGATTGATGATTAATTAAAAGAAAGAGCAGTTTGCTAGGACTGATTTGTCAGTACAGAATGAGTGCTGAGCTTTGAAGTATATTCTACTTTCATAAGAGGCCATTGTTTCATCCCAACACTGCTAACTTACTTTCTAATTTGTGTACTTTTTGGGTCTAGATGAAAAAAAAAGAGAAAAGAAAAGAAAAGGAAAAAGACTCATACAGAAATTTAGACGTTATTTGATGATCAATGGTTCTCAAAAATGAGGCCAGGATGGAAGTGCAAAAAAAGCAATACTCTCAACGGCCACTAGATGCTACGTCTAAAAACCTCTAACTGCAATCGACTTCAATTAGAAAATGTTCAATTTCAATCATAAAATTCTCAGTCAGTATACTTTTTCCACAAGTCATTCTGGTACCATTAGCTAAAGTCAGATCTTATTAGTGATCTTATGGTCCATCTGATCATCATTTCATCAAGTAGATATTAGGCTTCAAAAAGATGACGATTTCGGGGCGTGGTTAGTTTGAGTGACAGTTCTCTCAGACGAGACTAGACACATCCCCAGGTTCAAAGGTTCGACCCACCTCCTCAAACCTCCCTTCTTATTCAAATGTGGTCATGTCTGGCTCCAAACAGCCAACATGGCTTCTGTACGTCAATGGATGTAGGTGTCTAGTATGATGGTGAGAGTAGCAGAGAGAGTAGAAACAATGGACAAAATCAGTGTTGGTCTTATAAGGTATAGGGACAGTATCAGTGTTTTATGGTAACAGTCAATGAAAACTTCTAGGTACAAGGCCCTTGCATGTTCGACCTACTGCTCTCTGGGAGGCACTACAGGTTCATCGAGTCCAGGTCAAACAGACTTAACAGCTTCTTACAGCCTTATCCTGCTGAATGCAAATTTGCACTAAACTGCCAATAGACATATTTATGAAATATGATTTATTATGTTAGCATATCACAATGCACATGCGCTTTATTTTTTCTGAACATAAATTCAGGTTTGTGCATTAACTGTGTTTTATTGTTTAGTTTTGTTTATACTACTAATAATAATAATAATGGTTTGGATTTATATGGTGCTTTTCTCTGGAAGTCCAGACTCAAAGCGCTCGTACAGAGACCATTATTCATTCACACCCATTCATACTGGTGGTGGTAAGCTAAGCTAGCCACAGCTGCCCTGCAGCAGACTGACGGAGGCGTGGCTGCTAATTTGCGCCTACGGCCCCTCCGACCACCACCAACCCATTCATCCAACATTCATGCAGGGCAAGATGGGTAAAGTGTCTTGCCCAAGAACACACCAACAATGACTGGGAGGAGCAGGAATCGAACCACTGACCCTTCGGTTGGCAGAT
>OOFC01029603.1:29018-47517 GCA_900323345.1 Pseudochromis fuscus | reverse complement strand
ATCCCATCATCCATCATCATCCATCTATCATCCATCATCCATCCATCATCCATCATCCATCCATCATCCATCATCCATCCATCCATCATCCATCCATCCATCATCCATCATCATCCATTCATCCATCATCCGTCCATCATCCACCATCCATCATCCATCATCCACCCATCATCCACCATCCATCATCCGTCCATCACCCATCCATCATCCATCCATCATCCATCCATCCATCCATCCATCATCATCCATCATCCATCATCCATCATCCATCCATCATCCATCATCATCCATCATCATCCATCCATCATCCATCATCCATCCATCCATCATCCATCCATCCATCATCCATCATCATCCATCCATCCACCACCCGCCATCCACCATCCATCCATCATCATCATCCATCCATCATCCATCCATCATCCATCATCCATCCATCCATCCATCATCCATCATCCATCATCCATCATCCATCATCATCCATCATCCATCATCCATCCATCCATCCATCCATCATCCATCATCCATTCATCCATCATCCATTCATCCATCCACCATCCATCCATCACACACCCATCATCCATCATCCATCATCCATTCATCCATCATCCATTCATCCATCCATCATCCATCATCATCCATCCATCATCCATCATCCATCCATCATCCATCATCATCCATCCATCATCCATCATCCATCCATCCATCCATCATCCATCATCCATCATCCATCCATCCATTCATCCATCATCCGTCCATCATCCATCATCCATCCATCCATCCATCATCCATCATCCGTCCATCATCCATCCATCCATCCATCCATCCATCATCCATCATCCATCCATCCATCAACTGCATTCATCCATCATCCATCCATCATCCATCATCCATCATCCATCATCCATCCATCCATCCATCATCCATCATCCGTCCATCATCCATCCATCCATCCATCATCCATCATCCATCATCCATACATCATCCATCATCCATCATCCATCCATACATTCATCCATCATCCATCATTCATCCATCATCCATCATCCATCATCCGTCCATCATCCATCCATCATCCATCATCCATCACAGAGGAGTTTTCCTGTGTTGGGTCACAGGGGCGGGGTTTAAGTTCATCCAGTTTAGGACAGGCAGTGTGGACATGTCATGTACAGAGTGTATGTTCAAATCCACTTCATCAGCTTATGGAAACAGCAGTGATGTTAAAACAGTAAAGTTGTGGCTCCTCAACCCAAAAGCACGAGTGGAAAAAAGCTACAATGCTGAGCAGAGCAGAGAGGAGCTGCACAGCTGGAAATAATTCCCTGTGGGATCCTCACGTCCACATTACACATACTGACTGGATTCTTTATTCATTCACAACAAAAACCAGTCTCCTTAGTTGTTCACATTATGTAACTTTTGTAATATTTGTCACTACTGTTCAAAGTGTATGTTTTCAGTCGTCTTCATAATACATGAAGATAACTAATGTAGAATCTTTTGATGTATGATTAAGGTTTGGGTTCATATAAAACTATCATTCAGGTTTTATTCTAATATTAGTGTTTTGTTGACCCGTCCATCCACCCAACCTCTGTCTCATTTTACTTTCACTTCTACAAAAAGTGTCTCATTCTCCTGGCAGTAACAGTCTTTGTTGAGGATCTATGAAAACTTTGTTTCTTAAAAGTCTTAATAAGTTTATTTTAAGATCCAAACCCCAGAACAAGCAGCATGAAAACCTTTCACCACCAGGTTGTTTCATCAGTTCATGTTCAACAAGCATCTGGGACAAAACCTACAACATGAAAAAGACTGAGTCAGAGTGATCCTCCCAGGGTGAGACCTGCACTTTGTACAGTGCCCACCAGAGGATGAAGAGTGTCACTGCAGGTGAGCTGAGAGCGGGGGTGGGAGCCAATGTGAGGTCAAGTCGAGAGGGAGTATTCACATATCCCAATTTCCTGTCCTGTGTCACCGGGTCTTAAGGAGCTGTTTTAGAGTGTGTCATGAGTTACACACACACACACACACACACACACACGTAGCTGCAGTCCTCGCTGAATTCATTTGTTTTCATTTGACCTCTCTCTGCAGCACTCCCATCTATGCTGCAATTATATCTCTCAACCAAAAGTCCCTCCCTCTCTGAACACAGGACTTCAGCTTCCAAATGAGATGATGCTGCCTTTTATATATCATTGAGTGTTTTATTTTATTCAAATATCCGATCAAACGTGTAAGTTTGCAGAGCAGTCGCTGTCACTGCCACACAGCATCACACGGCTGCAGTGGTGCTCGGTGCAGTGCTGAGAGAGGAATGTAGCAGCGTGGTTGATACTGAGGATCATGGCCTTGGTGTGGGCCAATTATTGTGGAGAAGGCACTGAATCCAAAAATAGCCTCTAGTTTGGATGCTGCCTTGTTTCAGGGGGATTCCAGCCGAGTGTGGCGCAGCAGCAGCTGTGCAGTGTGCTGGTCAAATGCTGGGCACGTGAAATGCAGAAAGACGCACACTCATGCAGAGGCAGATATGACAGTCAGACACATGTGACTGAATACACACTGACATGCAAACACCCAAACATATGCCCACAGCTGCATTATAAAAACACACCAGCACGCTCACACACAGCCAAAAGAAACACATGCAAAGACAGAAAAGATGTGGGACAGAGAGCTGTTACCAGTAAGAGCAGAGAGAGATGGTGGAAATCGTTCTCCCATGTCATCCATTTCCTGGAGATGGCTGGAAACCCCTGGACATACTTAATCAGGAAAAGGGCACACCTCCGAGTATCCATTCTTTTGTAATGGCATTACACCGCACAAGTAAGATTTAGAGATCCCTTAATGTGGCAGAGTCTTCTGCATAAAAGTATATACAAAGGTTAATATTGCAATAATATGTTCCTGGAGGGCATTGTAATCATTATCTCTCTGGTGGTATCAATTAGAAGCACTTTACTGCAGGTAATGACTAAGATTCCGGTACAAAATGACATTATTATTATTATCCCCATCTATAATTTCAGAGTGGATACACAAGACATGGGGAAAAAAAGAGAAGCATAAGTTCAACCAAAGGTAGGATTAAAAGTGAGAGGACTTTTATTGTTGGACTGGAGGAAGGAAGCTGAGGCTGCACGGCTCATTCAAGTGTGTGTGCAGGCATGTGTGTGTTTCTGTGTGTATGTACATGTAGAAAAAAGACATTTCAAAGGGCCGAATAATACACACATAAAAAGTTGCATCGTCTTCTTGGTGGTTTGACGGTGGGTAACAGTTCCCTCAAAGTAGCTGGTGTGTTTGCATGAGTGCATGGGTGTGCGGGTAAGAGAGGGGAACCGAGCGAGGAGGAGAGAGAGATCTGAGAGAGAAAGCTTCAGCAACCTGGCAACAAATATTTGCATTCCTCAAAGCACAGGAGTGTTGTTCTTTGCTCTCTTCTATTTATCCAGAGAGACAGAGGGAGGGAGAAAAGTTTGAAATGTCGGAAAATATGTGTATTTGTGTGTTTGTGTTTAACTCCAAGTATTCATAAGACGGGATCTGACCCCCCTCCCTGCCCCCACATCAAAAACAGGAATAATTAAGAAATAAAAAAATGCTCTCAGTTTTCCTGCTCGACATTAAGACAAAGAAGTGGGCCTCAGACTCGTGATTTAGCTGTTTTATATTTAATAAGCACACACAAGAGCCTCCAAGGCGCCTTTTTTAGAAGAATTTAATTGGACGTCGGTGACATCCATCACGGGGTTGTCATGGCGTTGACCTTTCCGCAGAGGCTATTCATAACCAGGAAGTTACATGAGCCAGGTTGCAGGCTGCTCCTTCACACCCTCTGCAGTGATCAGTCACACCATCTCTCAGCAGATAAACCTCAGACGTCCTCCTGACAAACACCTCCACTCCTTACCATGAGGAGGACAGTCAACGCCGCCGCCTGACGTCCGACCTCAGCTTCCTGTTGGAGGTGGATACCTGAACTGTACCACTGATGGTACCTGCTGTGTTATACATGCTACAAGTGGATGCAGCTTTACTATCAGTGGCCCCAAAGAGCAGGGAGTCCAGGTGCTTTAATTAACCAAAAGCTATGGAAAAATCCCTGCAAGTTAAGCAATGGCTGATGGAGGACGAGATATTTGGTCAGTATGAAAAATTTATAATAGGTCCCTAAACTTTCAGCCTAGAGGAAGAGTAGATAAGAGCCTAACATAATTAAAACTACAACATCAATTTAAGCCGCGTGCTGCAGCTCGTGGTTGAACCTCCTATAATCAAATTTGTTTTTTGTTTATCCTCCTTCAATCCTTCAGATGTGAACAGGGGTTGATGTGACGACACCTGTGGTGGCGTCGTATTAACTGTAAATATCAGCAGAACCTTGAGCGGCCGTCCTGTCGCTATAGGAGACGAGTTTCTCTAAACTGCGTGTTATCTCTCACTTGATGTGAAATGTGTGCCGGTGCTGCTTTTGTCTTCCTCTTTACTTCCACTATGTGCATGCATTGTTTCCTGTGCACCTCTTCTGCATGGCTACACAATTTTAATCCTCTGTGGGGAAGGCAGATCCCACCATTAACAATTAAATCTACTATACATAAAGCGAGCATGTTGCAGCCTCCTGCCGACGACACAGCAATATTAGAATTCATTTGGAGTTTGTTTGACTCTGTGAGATGAATATAAGTCCAATATTTATTTGCCTTTGAGCCCCAGTTTGTTATTTACTCCTCAGGGAAATATCCAGCATGTTAGCTATGTCACAGCTAGCTGCTAACCTTTTCTGAGTGCTCGCTGGTTCTGCTCTGGTCATCTGTTGGAGGCAGAGCTGCAGAGTTTCTCCTCGTACGCTCATTTGACCCAATAAATATTTGGATCTAAACGCACTGCTTAGTGCCAGATTGAAATTATTGCCATTTCAAATTGCGTCTATATTTTGAAGACAGTGTCGGATGTCCAGTAAAAACAGATCAAAGCTGAGCGGTCCTCGAACTGGTGGCCAGTGAAATACAATTCCAGACTGAATAAGGCGAGTTTGGAGCATTTGATCTGGACGGGATCCAGTCAGCGAGTTAGTCTCCTCAGCACAGCATCATGTCTGCTGAGTCCACTCCAATGCATTCAATAAATATCATCTGAACTAAACAACAGGATTTAGACAAATTAATGTAAACACTTCATGAAAGGAGACTTTGAAGTACGTGAGTCATCTCTGCTAGCTCTGCAACAAAGGTGGATTATGGGAGGTTGTGCACCAAGCAGCAGGATCCCCGTATCCACTGTATATATAATGTCTGTCACATTGGTTCGTTTCAACTTCCTCTTTATCTAAGCAGTCTGGCTGGGTTGTGTATACGCTGTCATTTTCCAGACTGTTGCCCGTGACATATGAAAAGCAGCTTGTTGACCAGTGCACCTGCAGTTTGGTCGCAGATAATCTGGTCAGGACTCTGTTCGCTGTCACGAGCTGCATATCAAAGTCCTGTTTGCCAGAGCGTGTTTACAGCGTGTGTTTATCTTATTGTCCCACCAGTGTGCATGGATTCTTGAAACATCACGCAGGACATTTTTCTTACACTGAGCCACATTGAAAAACAAAATCCTGGGATGTGACCAGAACAAGGAGCCTCCAGAGCTGCAGCGTGGTGCAGGGCGGGGGGCTGCATGCTATAGCTCATACACAGTGAGCAGGTCAACAATAATAACATGTCTCAGTGTGGTCGACTCTCCAGTAACAAATGTTCTTCCTCCAGATTCAGGAGGAAACCAGAAACCTGTCAGAAACGCCTGCGTCCACATATTGAGTCCGTACATTTGTGGCGAGTGTAAAATACGACGATGAGGAGGAAAAGCAGGGAAAGTGAATGTGTAGAAAGAGACGATGCCTGGAGGAAGAGCCAGAGGAATCAACAGTAAATAATAAGAGCAAGTCGAGTGGTTCGCTTCACGCCAGCAGAGCAATAGGCTACGAGTCTGTAATGTTTAACTGAGCAATAACAGCAGAAAAGAGGGAGTTATAATCTTAAGTGTCTCCTATATTAGCGCAGATGAATCTAAAGTTAATATGAACAGGGGCGAGGTTATAGCACCTTCCTGAATGGTGCCGCAGCGCACCCCGGCACAGCGGAGCCCACAGGCAATAGGCAGAAACATAAGAGAAATGGAAAGGCTGAGCAATTCACCCAAAGGGATTAGATTTTAAATAGATATCAGCCCATATATGATTCCCTCTTTCTTCCTCTTGTCTGTAAGTGGGTGTAATTTGGAGTGCGTAATGAAGGAAAAAGGAGCTATAGGTTAATCTCATTGACCTCCACACTCTGGGGACGGCGGGTTATAGCTAGGAGATATACACCCAGCTCCCCCCAGCTCGCTGCGCCTGCCCTCCGAGAGGTAATGAAAGTTGTGAAAGTGACTTGAGGAAAGAAATACACTTGTTTCAGTATCTTGGCACAAAGAAGAGAAACCTTCAATACACAATCCCTCAAACCAAATGTTCACAATGATCCTGGTGAAATCTCCAGTTAGCAACAGGATTCAGGTGAATTTTCCAGGTTTTATTCGGTTTAATTTCCTTTGGACAATAACACAAGTCTGTAAACATCCATGGCAGCATTACACAGAGATGGTCCAGGTGGAAGAAGTATTCACTGTCATCTCCACTGCTCATGTGGAGGAGCTGTCCTAAACATCAGCTGTTGTCTCTTCTTATAATTCATCACAAACATCCAGGAGACATGAGGACGGCGACCAGGAGGAGGCCAAAGCTGCATCCACTCACCTCCGATGGGACAAACACCTCCTACTACTCCTACAGTCAAACGTGCATCATAACTTTCATTTCTCTCACCCTGTAAATCACACATGTAGCATGAAGCATGGTGTTATGTTTACTATGAAGTCTGTGTGATCTGCATGAAACTATAGTCACTGGTTCTGGGCTGTGAGTGGATCCATGGACCAGGGAGACGACCTGTAGCTCCACACCGGGTCTGACTGGATGCTGATGCTTCACTCTGCTGACCTGCTGCTGACCTGCTGCTGACCTCCTGCTGACCTCCTGCTAACCTCCTGCTAACCTGCTGCTAACCTCCTGCTAATCTCCTGTCTGGACAGAGCAGAAGATATCACGCTCTCTGCACCTCCTGTAACTACGGTAACGTAGGAGAAGTGGTAACACTTTCCTCCTTTGGCTGATGGATGAGATGCAACCAAATATGACATAGGTCTTCCTCACGCCACCCAGACCGCTCTGAGCTGTGGAGGTCTGGACCACAAAACCCCTGTGGAGGTCGTCCTTTGGTCCTTTGGTGTCAGCAGCAGTTGTGTGATGAGCCTCCGTGGGTTGTTTTATTCATCCTACTGATGCTCAGCTGGGTGGAGATCTGGGGAATTTGGAGACCAAACCTTGAATATTGCTGCAGCAGTGATGATGGTGGTGAAACGTGTCAGAGGAGAACCGTGCTCAGAGCATCAAACTGCATCCACTGGCTGCTCCTTTACACCCACACTGACACATGCATCTGACCACATGATGTCAAACAGGACTGATCATCTGGTTGGTCCAGTTCTGGTCTCTGTGCAGGAAGGAAGCCTCGGAGTCCCATGATGCAGACTCCAGTTCACCAGGTGACCTTCCTGCTGTGACTTCCTGCTGTGACTCGTGGTGGTAGATACCAACCACCCCACCAAACCTCACAAGATGCAGATCTGTGGAGATGCTCTCACTCAGTCTTTTCAACATCACAATCTGCCCATTGTCAGAGCCTCTCAGATCCTTACGCTGCTCATCTTTCATGCTTCCAACACATCAACTTCAACAACTGATTGTTCACTTGCTGTCTAATATATCCCACCTCTTGACAGATGCCATTATAATGAGATAATAATTCACTTCGCCTGTTTTAATGTTGGAGCTGATTGTGGTGGTGGGCTGCAATTCACTTCAAGCAAACTGAGACTGTGAAGGTCCACAACACTGGACTGAAATATATTTATCAGTGGATATTTACAAAAGGAAATACAAGTATTACATATGTTGCAATGTAATGTAACAAAGTCAGAGTTAAAGCTTTTTAAATGTGGTGGATTTATTAAAGACAAGTTGGTTGTAGTGAGTCAGACATCAGATTAGAAAATACTTTGATTTGTCAGAGTGGACACATGATGGTGTTTGAACATTAAATAAATAAATAGATTTAAAATAGAAGCAGATTTATTGTCACACTCCTTCAGATGTTTGTGTCTTTTAAACGTAGTCTCTGGAGCTCCACATCCAAGCTGAAGGTGTGTGGCAGCAGATGTACTGGATTTTACACTGACCTCAAACTACAAACCTGAACATTAGTGTTTGATCTGATCAGGTTTGTCCCACATCACAGGTTAAAGAGCGACGCTGCTGCTGTTGCCCTGCAGACAGGTGTCCTCTTCCAACAACATGACGTTACTGGGTGCACGTTACAAATGTCCTTAAGACGATAAAGTCAACTCTTTGTCCTCTGCAGAGATTTGATGTCATGTGTCCCTCCCATTCAAAGTGACTCATCTGGTGATGACTGTGCAGGTGTGTGGACATTAAGGCATGTGTGTGTGTGTGTGTGTGTGAATGTGAGGACATCTCAAAGAGAAGTGTATGAATGTAGATGTCTGTCAGCTGTGTGTGTGTGTGTGTGTGTGTGTGTGTGTGGCCCCTGACTCCAGCAGATGACATGCGCTGCTCCTCCACTCTGTCTGACTGTGTAACTATATCTGTCCTTACCTTCCCCTGGAAATAAATAAAAGCTCTGCTGCTACTCCCACTACATAAAGGGGAGGCATGCCTCACATAATTGTTTGAGACCGGGACAAACTTGGCCCATTGATATCTGTGTATTTATTACGCCTATGGCAATATAAGGCAGAGCAGAGTGAGATATCAGCTTACCTTGAGCGCTGCGAGAGAGAGGGAGAGTTTAAGATAAAGGATATTTAATATCCAGTGCACACCGGCAGGGGCCTAAGCCTCTAATAGCACTTGGGGTTTCTGAGCAGGTAATGCCTTCATCTTTGTCTAAACACACTTTTATGGACTTTAACTGTAATGATATAAAGAGAGAGGGGGTCACAGATAAATGTAGCGTAATGGCTCAAAGCTGAAGATTAGCCATGTATCATGTCTGGGGGATAATGCTTCAAGGCAGTTCTTCCAAAAGGTGTTATCTCCTGCTGAAGAAAGACGAGAGAGGAAGACACGCAGACGCATGCACACACACATCCAGACACATATATTAAATAATGACCTCCTCTTCCTCCCTGTCTGTTCCCCCCCTGCCTTCCTTTTTAACAGTGCTTTGCATTTTGTCACATTGCGTTAGAATCAGCGGCGGGGGCATTTGGTCTGTAATGAATCTGTGGAGCCAATGCACGGCGCCGACGACAAACATTACCGGGGCGCCTCCTGTGTTCTAGGACACATTACCTTCGCTTATTTGGTGTCTAAATGATAATGAGCATTCGTGTGAAAACCTATATCATTTAGATGTGAACATGAATGAATAAAAGAAAGAAAAAGGTGATGAATTTACATGTTCCCACAGACAGCGTGAAACAACAACAGCAGCACTTACAGGTGAGCTTTCCTCCCGGATCAGTCAGGTGGCCTCTACACCCATTAAGCAGGAGGCAGAATCAAACAACAGCTCCGTAGTTAACTGGGAGCGTGAGTGAGGGGAAAGAATAGTGTTGTTGTCCTAATTATGCGCCAGGCTGATGCATTATTTACCAATCCAACATACATCGGCACGGCTGGATATGAGTAAAATAATTTATGATAACATCCTCCTCTTTCCCTTCCTGCCTCTCTCCTCCTCTCTCTGTGTCCTCCACACTGCAGCCCACCCCTCTTTAAATCAAACTTCAATAAAATGTGCCACCCCTATTCATTTTGCATGATGCCTCCCTGAAAAACCATCCAGGACAGCAGGATCAGTTATTCAGAAATTCTTCAGATAGTGCAGGGTCAAAACAACAAAACAGCACCAAGGAGAAGGAGGCAGCTCCTGTAACTCTATAACTCACCTTGGGTTTCACAGGAGATGGAGGGAAGCTGCCTCCCAACCCCCTCCACCATGTTGGAGGAAAACACTCTGAGGATGTTACATTTGTTACTTTGTTGTTTTATCCAAACAACCAATCACAGACACTTCCTCTGTGTAGCATCTTGATTCCAGTCTCATTAAAGCACCTGCACAGTCTCTACCTGAAGCCTGGTGACATCACAGCTAGTCAGCTAATGTTACTATGTTACTAGATAACATCAGGACTACACACTAACTAATGACACTGTTCAACTAACTACTGATTACTGCCTCACCCTCTGAACTGTGCTGCTAACAGCAGGTTGATTGACAGCTGGATGGAGCGATGCTATTGGTAGATGCTCTGGGCAAGATGATGAAGGTCACATGATTTGTTTTTTAAACCAGGAAGTAAACGTGGTTGAACTTTGATATAATAACAGAAATAAATAACAAGTAGTGAACACTACGACCACACTGAACTCCTCACAATCTAGAATATTGTCCCATCACATTTTAATATTTTTATTCGAGGAAGACAAGAAAATCATTTGTTCATCATCTGCTCCATGATTCTGCTCATTGGTTGATGTTTTTTTATTTAATAACTTCAGTGACACTGACTTTTTACCAAATATTGTGATTTATGATCAAATTCCTGTAACTCATGACATCCCCACCATCCTCAGCTGTAATGCTAATGCTAATGCTAACATACAATCTAAGATGGTGCACAGCCTCATGCAGCTGCTAGTGTGATACAAACTGTGTCTTTTTAACATTAACTGGACCTAATGACCTAAAGTGTGACAGAGTCAGGTTCCTCTGTGTGGATGTAGATACATCACATCCTGGTTTTTCTGATGTTCACTGCCACTGACACCAAACAGCATCTGTTCCCTGGGTTAAAACCAACACATCCAAGGCTGGTAACTCCTGCCTTTAATGGGTCAAACCCCAAAACACTGGATCCTCCATCCCCCATAATGTAAGTGAGTACACCCCCTCAGCCTCACGTCTCTCACAGTCCTCACCCTAAGACATGAATCCTGTCTTTCTGATATGAACGTGCAGCCTCCAGGCCATATGACATCATCAGGATTTTTTTCAGAACTGATAACACTTCTTCAAAGTCAAAGAATACATGATATCTTTTTTTTTTCTTTCAGAGACGAGAGCGGTGAACTTAATGAGTGAAACCAGTGGAGTTGTGCAGTAAAGAGGAGCCCAGTTCAGTCATTTCTGAGGAGGAGGGGCTGAACATCTGCGTACATCCAGATATATCACCACATATATTACTACACCTTTTATAATGCACTGGCATCGCGGCCGTCTGTCTCTCAGCAGTTGGTGCACTGCACACATTCAAGGTTTGAATCAAAAAGCTCGGAGCCTGATTTCATGCGGCGTGGTGCGGGTGACACACACATGCATATTCCTCCGGTGTGCATGTGCCACCTCTGGCTAATGACAGATGCAATAAAACATTTGTAACGGATGGGCCCATCCATCATGCTGTGTGGGGCGCACACACCCAGACTGGCTTTAAAAGCACAAACAAGAGTCCACAAGCAAAAGGGCAGGGAGGGACGGGGGGGAGGGGGGGATAACTAAATTTATATCATATTACACACTGAAATGTGACCTCATAACGACATCAGGGAAATTCAATCAAGTCCTTGACTCAGTATTACTTAAGGTAAACCAGTGTCCGGCCTGATGTGAAATGAGAAAATTTAATACAGTGTTGTTGTTTTTGTTTTTACTACAGCTTCAACTTTGGATGCAGTTTGTGTGATGGGAGCCAAATGTGGAAGAGGATTTAACCAATGAAAGTATTTGGATCCTGCTCAGCAGCAGGAGCAATAATGACTTGTGAAAGTTATAAAAATACCATCAGAAACAGTAGTAGTGTGTTAGCTGTGGCAGCATCAACCACACAACAACAGACCCACTAGTACAACTGTTACTATGATGTTACCGCGTGTCAATCCTGTGCAAGACTGACAGCTACTAATAAAAATATATAAAATGCAATTAATTACTCGTCAGTGAAGAGATTAGTGAACAGCAGGAACCTTCCTACATGCTATCAGATATATCATCAACACAAAGGCCTGATAGAAGGCAACAGCAATGGCTGTCAATAAGTAATATGCTGTCAGTGCATTAATAACCACAATGACGAGCAACTAGACAATGAGAAGAAAAGAAAAAGTTGCGTCTTGGTGACAATTTTGCTCTGATCAAAGTAACTGTAGCCACGGGAGACATGGATTAACAGCCATTTAATGATGAAGTAAAGTTTGTGTTGTGTTGTGCTTGTTTGGTGTTTGTTTGTCTATCCCATCCAGCTCTGAACAAGAAAAGCTGGCAGGGAGGATTTCTTTTCCTTTTTTTCTTGGTTACAAACTGGTGGGTGTGTTTGATAGAAGGCATGAAGGCATGCAGGCACAGTGCTGCCTGTTGAATCACATCATCAGCATCAACAAGGAAAAAAAGGAAAAAATGGCAGGCAGATATAAATGAATATTCCTCACCTGTCTGCTCATGTTGACTCCTCTTGTTTGGATTTCACAGTGGGGGAAAAAAATAAAGGCGTATATTTACTTTTAATTGAAAGGAAATTAAAGACGCATCCACATCCGCATGTGACAAAGGAAGATCACAAGGCTTGGGATTGATGATAGCTTTTGTTTAAGATGGATTTCATAAAGAAAACCCCCCACTGATAATGATGAAAAAAAATCTTGGACATTTCTCCAAATACAATTACCTCGGCATCACCTGATTCAATCACATGCATTTGCATTCTGTTTGCATGCAGTGTTCCGTGAACCGGTAAACAAGGCAGGCAGAATAAATCTGATGTGTTTTCATGCTTATGGTTGCTCTTCTGTTTGCTACATTTTATTCTGAGTATTTGAATTTTTATGAATTGGTAAATAACTGCACAAACATACGCACACTTGTGTGGATGGATGTTGTAAAGTTGGAGAGGCACATTTTTGCGAGCCAAAAAACTGAAGAAGTGAGAATGTGAGTTCATGTTTTGAGACAGATGTTGTTTGGCCAGCGAGCATGGCAGATTAATATTTGACTGTGTCTGATGTGTACTTAAGAATGTATCAAAGAAGATGCATCATTTCGGGGCCGACCAGAGGATGTTGCAGCTGGCACGGTGACAAAAAGCATAAGGCCCGACTTGGCAGCAGCCGGTCCAATGCTTACAGACAGAAATGTGGTGATTACACCGAGGTCCTGCTCACGTCTAATCCCTGACCCTCTTCCTCCCTGGACACTGGGAACTTACATCTGCACAGAAGATCCTCACACAAGCACAGAGACTGATTTACATGGAGATGTTCATTAGTGCACAACCTCCAACAGACAGAGAGGCCTGAGCTGTGGTGCTATTATTGTTATTATTGTTACTGTGCTGGAGGTGATAGAAAGGTAAAGGCTGCTGCAGTGTGTGTGTGTGTGTGTGTGCATGAAACTATGCTCCACATGTTATACCTACACTCACACCGCTCACAGATAAATGTTAATTTGTGATTTGTAAATAATGTTCACTCTGAAAGTTTAACTCTTAATACTTGAGTTAATCACATTTAAATAATTTCCTTCAAATAACAGGAGACTAAAATGTTGAATATCCCTGATTACATGTTCTGAATTGATCCTTTTACTCAGTTTAAAGTGATGATTAGCTCCTGTCAAAATGTTTTAATATGTAACTTGTTGTCATGTCAGTGTAAAAATATTTATCTCTGAAATGTGATGTTGAAGTGTCGAGATCAATAAAATGTTAACAGTACAAGAAGCTGAGAGCTGTTTGTCCACTGCCTGATGCTCTTAGTTACTTCTCATTTATTGTTACTTTTATTTACTTTATTATGATTTATTAAGTCCTGATGATGTATTTCATGTGTGCAGATGTGGGAGCAGTAAATGCAAAACTAAATCTCAGGTAGCACGAGGAAAACAGGAAGAATAAATAATTGAACATTTCAGTAAAACAGTAACATGAATGTGAGACATTAGCAGCAGTGAGCAGCAGCTACAGCCCAGTACCAGCGAGTGTTTCCCTGCTCGTCACTTTGTTACCGCGACACCACCGTCCTCAGCAGCAGGAAGTAGAAACTAATCAGAAAACACCATCATCATTGCTGCAGATTTTTTTAATGAATCACACTTTAAAAATATAGATAAAATGACACATTCCCCAGCATAACATTATGGCAGCAGCCTCTTTATCTGTCCTCTAATTATCTCCGGGTTTCTCCTCCTCCCACTCACGGCCGTCAAACTACTCATCTTGATCCAGCTTCATGCTGCAACACACAAGTGGGGTCAAAGGGCAGCACCATCATGAAAGACTATCACTCTTCTTCATCCATTAACAATAATAAAGTGATAATGATCATCTCTTTGCTCCTGAGATCGCCGCCCTGACTGATATATGACCCAATCTGAACAATTAGACGCAGCGTCCTGGCCCTGTGAGTTGTATTTTCTACCTGTTTAATGTAACAGTGTAACACTTGGAGCTGATGTCTTAGTTAAGATACAACGTTAACTCACACACTCCTTCAACACAAAGTGGAATATCGAACAATGGCTGGTGATGCATATGCATTATGAAGAGAGACACTATCATCTCCACTATGAAACGCGGCGCTTACAAAAAAATGATATGCAAGGTAGTAATAGTCATGTCTATTTATGCAGCCAGTGTTTGAAATGTAATCCAGTCACATTATGTCAATGAAGGAAACCTACTTGTGGGTGTTTGAATATATTCCCCGATGATCTTTTTTTATACAATATGACTGTTTCCTTTCAAGATCAACCCCCAGGCAATGAGAAATAATAGGCCTACAGTATATACCCCTCAGCTTCAGAACAAAATGAGAAACAGAAAGCCCGACTTAATAGACAGACCAACTGTTACTGTTGTGTAATTGGTTAAAGCATGCCATCCTCAAAGAGCAGTTTAAAGACCAGAAATGAATAGTTTCTCTGAGCACTTTCTTCTTTTCTTTTCTTTTTTTTAAGAAACTGTCATCTCCTCCTTTCTGCTCACAGCCTTTACATGATGACTCACAAATAAGCACATATTGTGAGTATTTTTCATTTCACATGGTGGTAACAACATCACAAGGCTTAAATACAGTTTGTGGACACAGAGAGGAAAAAGCAAACGGGGGGAACAGAGACGACTGACGGCACACCACTGAGCTGTACTGTAACAACTAAGGAGACTATTTACCCTTAATTGATATGGCCTTTCTTACCATGAAAAGAACAATTATTTCTAGCACTGCACGCTTCTCATGTGCACAGTGAGCTATCAACACAAAGTGGCCTGAATGAAATGAACAGAAGTCAACATCAAACTCTCCAAAAAACGGAGGAAAAAAAGAGAAACTGGCAGAGGGGGTTTTAAAATCTTTTCTTCTTCTCTTTCATTGCCTCTCACTATAAAAGCAGCAGAAACAAGCTCAGAGATGATAAAAAATATGGCAGCGTAATGCCAATTTAATATATCAATGGTATTTATAAGGCATTTAAGTCGATGACACATGGCGAGCAAACAGCATAAAACAAAAGAGTCCTTGTTAAAGTGGATGCATACCGCTTTCATGGCGCACTGCATAATTTTGTTGGAAGGCATCCTTACGAAAGTCATCAGTGCTGGTTGGCACCGTGTGGAAGAGTTGTGTTGATCACACAGATCCCACTCTGTTGTGTCCCTCATTGAGTCCACACTTCACTGTATTAGCTCAGGACAGTGGCTGTGCCTGAAGCCATGGAGCCGGGAGTGGAGGTGATTCAACGCTCTGCTCTGGCCTCCTTGTGTTCTGCACAACATGTTGTGTTGAAGTATTTCCTTCCCACACTTTCCCCCAGTTAGTGTGTTGGACCAGTTCAGGAAAACACTCTGCAGATCCCAGAGAAAGGAAACATGATGTGACACTTTACATGATGCATTTATAGCTCATTACTCACTTTAAAAGGCTGGCAGCATCCAGCACAGCTGCAGCTGCTCTGCTGTCTGTGGACGGGGTTCCTCCTCAGTCTCCTACCCACCATGCACTGGGTGCACCTAGCCGGCTGTGTAGCTGGGTGTGTAGCTGCGTATCTGTGTAGCTGTGTGTGTAGCTGTGTATCTGTGTAGCTGTGTGTGTAGCTGTGTATCTGTGTGAGTGTAGCTGTGTGTGTAGCTGTGAGTGTAGCTGTGTGTGTAGCTGTGTGTGTAGTTGTGTATCTGTGTAGCTGTGAGTGTATCTGTGTGTGTAGTTGTCAGTGTAGTTGTGAGTGTGTATCTGTGAGTGTAGCTGTGTGTGTAGCTGTGTAGCTGTGTGTGTAGCTGTGTAGTTGTGAGTGTAGCAGTGTAACAGTGTAGCTTGGTGTGTAGCTGTGTAGCTGTGTGTGTAGCTGTGTAGCTGTGAGTGTATCTGTGTGTGTAGCTGTGTGTGTAGCTGTGTAACAGTGTAGCTGGGTGTGTAGCGGTACTGTGTAGCTGTGTGTGTAGCTGTGTGTGTAGCTGTGTATCTGTGTAGCTGTGTGTGTAGCTGTGTGTGTAGTTGTGTATCTGTGTAGCTGTGAGTGTATCTGTGTGTGTAGTTGTCAGTGTGGTTGTGAGTGTGTATCTGTGAGTGTGTAGTTGTCAGTGTTATGGTGTGGTCAGTACAGACCCGGTGTGGGGGATCTGTTACCGACACGCTGCAGGACTTCAGGAATGTTTCAACACTCGGCCGGTGCAGCTACATCACCTCACCACACACACAACCCACCGCTGCTCGTAGTGTTACATCCATTAGCTGATGTGTCACAGCCATGATACAGCCACAATCACAGCGACAGCTATGTCGGCCATGTCTACAGTCATCATCACAGGCTCATCATCTCAATCAGCCTCGGCCTCGGCTGGTGAGGCGGCGCTGGGTGAACTAGGTCCTGGAGTGGTCCTCCTGAAGGTACTGGTACAGACCAGTCCCTGAGCTCCACAGCTGAGGGAGCACTGACTCGCTCATAATCCAGCTCAGCTGTGCTCTGTGCAGCCGGGGAACGTTACTGAGACGCAGCAGCAAAGCATCGAGACACAAAACTCAGGAAAAAAATCGACAACAAAACCAATCAGCTGTTTGGAAATCAGTTGATTTTTGAATAGAAAATAATTTTTTTACATGTCATATCAAACCAAACACTTTAAATAGATGACATCAAATATGGCTGCATGTGTCTGTTTGCAACGTCATCATCATCATCATCATCATCATCATCATCATCATCATCATCTAAGGAACAAATTACAAACTTTCAACAGGATCTCAGGGATTTTCTGAGACTTGTGGATTGTTGAACAGGATGGTAACAGCTACAGAACCTGGTGGATCAGACCTGGATGATGCCTCTGCAGAGGGTCCTGCTCTCTGACCACTGTCTGCTTTAAAATGTGTTTTTGGAACAAACTGAAAAAACATTTTTGACAAATCAAGTTTCCTGAGAAACTTAAAGAAAAATCAGCACTGGGACACTTGACCTGGACTTTAAGTATTTAAATCTATCTACAAATATGTGTTTATATTTTTGGATGATTCTGCTGGAGACTGATGCTGAGGAAGGATTGAGGTGAATTCAGACGGAGTGTTTTCTGGACTGATGTGTGTTTATTTGCTCTCATGTTACCAGTAGTTTACAACAAGCTGGATGGAGACGGTCACAGGGTCCATGAGAGATTCACAATAATACAGCGAGATATTAGATTTATTATAAACTCTGGATCATCAACAGGTGTGAATCAGTGAAACACGACTCCTCTCATTAAAACCAACTTCTAAAAAACAGCTGAAATGTGAGGATGTGTTTCTTTCTCGTTGTTTGATTCTCTTTGTTCTCTTCAGAAAATTAGATTTTATGATTGTCTGTGTTCTAACATTCAGCCATTACGTTAGCCCCTCCCCGTCCGCTCCACGTTGAGATACTTAGTTTATTTTGTTGGTGAAATAGAAAAGTCAGTGCTGTAGAACATAAAAGCAATCAGTCTGTGTGATTTAACAAGAACCTGTGCCCATTAAATGAACTCCAGCGCTACTGGAAGGAAAAACGATCCACAGCACATCAGCAGTTTCCCCGCCGTCCGTCCCCCGCGAGACAACCGGAGACAGGGCCGGCTCTCCGAACGGCACTTCAGCTGAAGAACAGAGGAGAAGGAACAACGTACAGCGAGCCGCCGACGGAGAACATCACCCGTGGAAAAACAATTAAATGAAATAGATAGAAAGATGAAGACAATTGGCGGGTGGGGGGAGGAGAGTGTGTGTGTGTGTGTGTGTGTGTGTGTGTGTGTGTGTGTTTCTGTCAGATTGCATCATTAAGCCGCTCAGACAGGCACTTTCAGCCCACTCCTGCCTGTTTTCTTC
>OOFC01029602.1:6117-18617 GCA_900323345.1 Pseudochromis fuscus | reverse complement strand
ATAGTAGTTAAGTTAGAGATGGACTGTGTTTTTTTTTTCTTCTTCTGGTGTGTGCTGGTGTTGCGTCTCATTATTTTTTATTCTCAGATTTCTACAAATTCAATGATTGTATTTGCATACCAAAGTTTAACAAGCTTGGGGTATAAACAAATTGATGCATAAGTCTACCACATATTGATTAGCCTGCTGCCATTTGGACTCTTCTGCATCCTTTTCTTGGGCCAGAAAAAGACAGAGTTGCCATAGATTGCAAAAGTTAAACTTTCAAAACTCTTGTGCTGACAGTGTTCGGTAAATCTGTCTGAGCCCACAGTGACCTCCATTTCCTGGTTTGTATTGAGGTTTTTGTGTGTGGCTAATGCTGTGCTGGTTGGTTCCAAGTTGAACTTTCTGCTTCACAAGACTGTGGTTGAAATCCACAGAGGGGAGTGAAAGGTGAGGTAAGGTAAGAGGAGAAGAGAAGAGAAAACTGCAGGCAATAAACACAGACTTGTGACAATAGTATCATTGAAATCCTAGTACTATGTGTTCAAAAATGGCTCAGCATGCACAGTATGATGTAAACACTGCTTTCATCAGCTTGCAACTTTTACCTTTGCAGGGTTAAGGTTACTCGTAGTTTGAAATCATATGATGGACACAACAATCAAGTGCCAAGTTTCTATTCTATTCTGTTTCTATTTGTGTGGGTGTTTGCATCTCTTCATTGATATGAACCTCTGCTGCGTTTTGAGGCATTGTGCCCAACGTTTAGGGGTTCAAAAGTAATTGGACAGAAATAAATCATAACACTGTAAAATATCTTTTTTTAAGTCAGTGATTGCAAAAGAGAAAGACCTCTTGTGTGCATTGACTAACTTTCAATAGCATACGAAGCATTTAGTGGCCAAGTGTCCAATTTCTTCTGTACAGAAGAGTATTAGGGCCACCCAGAGGAAAAAAATGAGATGAGGTTGATTTTTTTTTCATCATGCACTTCGAGAAAAAAGTCATCATATAATGTCGATAATAAAGTCAAATTACAAAATCAAGAACTAGAAAAGCACTCGGAGAGCGCAGACCTCCGCCAAGCACTGTTAAGGCCAATTCATACTTTCCGCGTCCGCATGTGCACATTGGTGCGCTAGAGTCCGCGTCACGCAAATCTCGTCATCGAACACGTCAGCAAGCGCTCAAGTGGACACGCACGGAGGCGTCCGCGTGCAGCTCAAAAAATGTGACCGCGTCACCTGGGCACGAAGGGCGCGAGCAAATGTGCATGTGTAAAAATCAATACAAACTGGACCCATCTGGACAATCCCTGAAAATTTCATCCAAATCCGTCTGTAAGTTTTTGAGTTATTTTGGAAACCAACAGACAAACAAACAAGCAAACAAACAGACAGACAGACAAACCCTGGCAAAAACATAACCTCCTTGGCGGAGCTAATAATGTCTTAATGTCTCCTCTGGTCCATCCCTTCCAGTGAGGAGAGCAACCGAGAGATGCTCACTGATTTAACAGTTGCAGTTTTTGGCACAGTCTCTTCAAAGTCCTAATGCTGATAACTACACTGTGTTTGTGAGCTGAAAGAGAAAGAATTTCTTTGTTATTAAAGCTGATTTTGAAGTATAGTTTAACCAGTTCATCTAACTGCCTACAAGGCATTTTGTAGAAGCAGTCACATGCGCTGTTCGTTATGATCTCAAAGGGTCGACTTTATTCTCAACATTATATGTTGACTTTTTTCTCGACATTGTATTTCAACTTTATTCTCGACATTTCGACTTTATTCTCGAAGTGCATAATGAAAAAAAAATCTACCTTCTCTAATTGTTTTTTTTTTCTCTACGTGGCCCTAATACTCTTCCGTAATTAGTGGATGAGACCCTGTCTGAAAAATCCCCCTCTGTTATAATGGATAAACAAGGTAGTGTTGCTACTGCACCACAAGGGGGCAGCAGTGTTCAGTACAGCATCAGTACAGCTGGATTATGCCTGGGCAGGTTGTGCTCTCTCAGAGCTTCATAGTTCTCTACAGTTCTTTGAACAATGTGATCTACAAATTAAACAGACTTGAGCTGAATCAGCATTTCAGTATCACCTTATTGTTTGTAGCTCATAGTTTCACTAAGAGCAACCGAAACCTCCAGTCACCATCATGTGTGACTAAAGTCTGGGAGTCCACCAGCAGCTCTGTGAAGATGCAGTTTGGTTGAGAGGTCAATGAGGTCACTGAACCCAGAGCTGCTCCTGATGATTGGTAGTGCCCTGCATGGTGTGTGAATGTATGTGTGAATGGGTCAACTGCAAAGCAACAGTAACACAGTAGTTGGCTGATTGTTGCTGAGCACAGAGCGTGCAGCAGGAGAGGCTGTGCAGGTATTTGATAGTACTGAAAAAACTGAGACACAGACCTGATGCTGTTGTTCATCCTCAGGTAAATATCTTAATAAAAAGAATTAAAAACAACACAAAACTGACAACTTTGTGCTCGTGTTGCTACAAAAAGAGAACTACATCTGCATCCTACTGAATATTTGACTCTACAGTGTAAAAAAAAAAGACTTTTTCTGCTGCTGGGGGCATCATGAATGAATGACAAAAAAAATACAGGTTATAGCTTTAATTTGACATGAAATCTTGTGTAATTCTTTGTATTTTGATTTTATGTCGATATATTTTCATGTGAAAAACAGTGAAATTAATACACTCACATTTATTTCACCTTTTTGTAAAAACTTTCATTATTATACAAGTTTCAGCTGTCAAAGCAACAAATTATTCATTTTACACTAAACCATTTTCATGGGGAATAGATTTTTTTTGTTTCACGTTTTCATAATAAAGGAAATTCTAATTGTAATAATTTTAAATATGTAATTATTTTTACATGTATATTGTGCACATCAGGAGGTGAAATATGAGACAATCGGTCCTTTCAGTGTGACACTGAATTTCAGAAATGGAGATATCTCATGTCAGTGCTGCTTTGTTCTCTCAACAGAGAAGGTGGACCTGTTGCAACGTCTCTCCCAGATGCTGGTCAACAACAGCGATGTGTCCCTATCAGTGGACAGTCAGAGGTGTCCCACTCTCCAAATCGGCCCCTACGCCAGTGTGATGATGGCTGCACAGCAGGCATTTGGACCAAGGTACTGTTTTTGTTTTGTTGACATATTTACTGTTAGACAGTTAGAGACTGAACACTGCTTCCCTCTTGTGGTGAAATAGCAACACTGTCTTGTTAAATAATTTGCCTGTTGTGACACTTTGGGACTTTCTGGGATTTTCAGGATTTTTTTTTTCACACTCAAAGAGCACATACCCCTGCAGGGTATAATCCAGCTGTAGACTGAACACTGCTGCCCCCTTGTGGTGAAACAACAACACTATCTTGTTAAACCATTGCAAGATTATAACAGTTTTTTTTTTTTTTGGACAGATCCCAAAATTTAAAGATTTGTTCTTTGGGTATAGATCTAATCTTGATTCATCCAAGTGAAGCAGAGTGGTTCCTTGAATTAAGCAAAAAACTATTGTTGTTTTTGATGCAATTTTTTTATTTCTCACAATTTTACAGTTTAAACTTCAGAAAATGTTCAAGATTTTTTTCTTGTGAATGAATGACTTTAACCTCAGAAATGATTTGTTCACTTCTTGTTATATTAGCCCCATAGTCCATCTTTGAATTTCTTTTTCACCCTGCTATAACTTCTTCTTTGTGGCTTGTGTTTTCCACTGGCTGTTTCTGACTGACTGTGTTTTCCTGCAGGTTTTCGGATGAGTTCAGCCTCCTGATGGAGCTGCGCAGCTCTCAGACGGAGGAGAGCAGTGTGCTGACTGTGTTGAACTCCCAGCATCACATCCACCTGCAGCTTCGCCTGAGTCCACATTCACTCACCTTCATCTCCACCCAGCACAGAGAATACGAGTACGTCCACTCCCTGGTCCTCAGCATCAACACTGCACAGGAGGACATGCACAGACAGCTCGGTCAGCTCTGCAGAGTGACATGAGTCTCCTGAGGTTACCCAGAATGCACCAGGAGGATTCTGTTTCTGGTTATGTTTCCTCTTGATGGGATTATTGTGGCTCTCAGTGCAGTGCTAACATTGCTCGTACCACCTCCTCTGTAGAGGCTCAGGGAAACGAGGGCTCCCAGAAACCAGCCTGTAAACTGTGTGTTGGGGCAAAAAGCTGCAGCTTCTCAGAAAGTTTTAAAATGTTTCTCTTCGTCTGACTACAAGTCAACCAGCAGCCAACATCTGTTTTACTACCTGTCTCAGGCATCTCTATGCAAGGTCACATGTGGGGTTCCCATGCTTCCTGGAGTACTTGAAAAACCTGAAATGTCCACTGAGCTGTCCTGGGAAAGAGTTTTAACATTGTCACATTTAGCCGAACAATAATAATAAGCTTCTTTATGAGTGCTGCAGTATTAGTTACTCTGCCACAAAAATCTTTCACTTTGTGAGACAAGCACCAAATTTGGCCTGAACAATGCCCAGAATCTACTCTTTAAATAGTTGGGTATAGGTTGAGGATCTAGGCCTTATAGTGTGTATTTTGATTTGGCACATTCAGTGTTGGCCACAAAAATATCCATACACCTCAGAGATACAGTCTCTGGTGAATGAATTTAAGCTGGGGTCACAAGACTCACAGACACTTCTCCACCTTAGTCATTGACCAAGTTCATGAGCAGGTCTTTGCAGTTGTTAAAGGTGATGGTGGGGCCATTAGGGTGACTGAGGATGATGGATGGTGTCTGGCCCAGAAGTCAGTCATCTAATCTCTCTCTGAGTCAGCACCTCAGACCAAAGTAGCCAGTGAAAATGTCAGACATCCTGAACAGACCAACCAGTCCCCGATCCTTGATGCGAGGAAGGATCTGGGCCACCCTTTTGGAGAGGAGTCCAAAGATCTTTTTACATTGGACACAAAAACCGCTGCTTGTCCTAGTGTTTTGGAGCTTGTAAAAACTCTTCTTGAGGAAGGTGATGCTGCCTTCAAAGATGTTTTTCATTGTCTTGGTGATGAGGGTACGGGGGCGGCAGTAGCTCAGTGGGTTGGGTCTTGGGTTGGGAACCGGAGGGTCGTGGACTGGTGGCTGGAGAGGGACCAGTTCACCTCCAGGGCACTGCCGGGGTGCCCTTGAGCAAGGCACCGCCCCCCCCCAACTGCTCCGGGTGCGCTGAGACTAGCGGAGCCCCCACCCTATGCCCTCTCTATGCATGTTATGGGTCCTCTATGTGTGTGGATGTTTGGAGGGGGCCCTGTGTTTGTAGGGTGGAAATGCAATTTCGTTGTGTTTGTACTGTGTACTGCATGACAATGACAAATAAAGCTTGATTATGAGACTACGATCTACAAACCCATGAAGTAGAACAAGGTAGACTGCTTTCACCAGGAGGTAGAGTCTGGTGCAGGGGACATGAGGAAGCAGTTGCTGAAAGATGATGGTCGGATATTCTCAAAGCTCTTCACATCATGTCAGTCACACGAATGTGATCTGCATGAACTCTATGAGAATCAGTGTTTTCCTGCAGCTTTCAGTGACAGAGTCAAACTCCACATTGTCCAGAAGTCACAGCTTTCTGGAAACTGCTGTTTCTCTTCCACACACATCCAGATTGTGGTGTAGTAATCGTTGATGGATATTTTCTGGTGTACTCATTTCCTCCAGAGGGCACCACACACATTTCAAGATGAAGAAGATGAAGTCCCAAAGATACAAGCTTACTCATCAAAGCACGGCAGGACAGGCAACATATTTGATGTGTGTTGATTTCAAATTTAAAGGTTGAAACTCGTTCAAAATGGGGCAAAGGGGGAACATGTAAAACAGGGATGTCCAATCCTGGTCCTCGAGGGCCGCTATCCTGCATGTTTTAGATGTTTCCCTCTTCCAACACACCTGAGTGAAATGACCAGGATCGTTAGCTGGCTTCTGCAGAGCTTGATGATGATCCTGGTCATTTAAATCAGGTGTGTTGGAAGAGGGAAACATCTAAAACATGCAGGATAGTGGCCCTCGAGGACCAGGATTTGACATCCCTGACGTAAAATGACATCTATAACCACAGTACCACCCAGTTGGTGAAGCTTTCTGAGAGACGATGAAAACAACACTGAGATCTCTGCATTTCTCTCTGACAAATTAGTGACATTGTGTCCAGTGAGTACAGTGATTATAACCAAAGGACAGGATGCATTTTCCATCAAACCCATTCATCTTGAAGACCTTACAACCACGATGAGGCTGACACCAGAATCTTCTTGATTACCCTACAAGGAGCAGTAGGTTCTCCAGCACCTGGGTTTATCTCTCTGTCCGGCCCTGGAGGATCCATGGCCGCCTGCTCCTGATGCATGGCCGCTAGCTCGCCAAACATTTGTGCTAAGATGGTCACCAGCTGCTGTGGATCTGTCATTTCTCTGAGACTGTGGTGGTTCTCCCCAGCACAGACACACATACAGACGGACTCGGGTCCAGCTGCCCCGTCTCCAGCACACTACTATGTAAAGAGAGGTGTGGTTAACCATTAGCGCGCGAGCTGCATTCATTAACCCACCTGGCACTGCTCTCTGTCTCCCTGCAGCCCACACACCACCACCACAGGGGTGCAGAAGATGGATGGATAAAGTCTCAGTCGATTTTTATCTTCATTTTTCTGTACCCGCTTATCCACTTGGGTCGCGGGGGCAACGGCAAGAGGCAAGAGGCGGGGTCCACCCTGGGCAGGTCACCAGTCTATCACAGGGCTAACACACATTCAACCATCCACACTCACACTCACCTATGGTCAATTCAGACTGATTAATTCCCCAACAAGCATGTCTGTGGACTGTGGGAGGAAACTGGAGTAGGAAAGAGCAAACCCACCATGCACAGAGAGAACATCCAAACTCCAGTCAGAAAGGTCCGAGCCCAGATTCACACCGACATCGCTGACTGCTCTCACCCCCAGTTTTCTAAAAATCTTTTTAAAAATGATTCTAAGTTGTTGTTTTACAGTGTGTGACAGTGTCTGGTTAGGTGTTTATTTTCTGGGTGATTGAGGAGTAATCAAGCTGCCCTGAATAGTTACAAAGAGGTGTAATCACTGCTGTACTGTGTGTACAACCAGCCTCAAAAACACTCCCTGATTTTCTGATTGCAGATTTCCAGTGGCATCTCTGTGTGATGACCAGTGGCACCAGGTCTCACTGGGTGTGTCCCCGCTGTGGCTGGAGGTTTACGTGGACTGTTCTCCAGTGGAGAAGGTGAACTGGGCATATCCCTGGCAAGGAATCTCCGTCGACGGCCTGCTGATGATGGGAGGCCGCCTGGAGGGCTTTGAGACACCGTTTCAAGTAAGGAAATGCAGTCTGTAGGTTTGAGGGTTTACTTGTTAGTTATTGGTGGCTGTGCAGATCTGACAGACCATAGCTGCCACTTGGAGTAGAGAACGAGTCGAGAGCTCGACTGTGAATCTTTTTCCTCCGTTGAATTGATGCTTTCTGTTTGTGAAGTGTGTGCAGGAAGGACACATCAGACACGATCACACACACTATACATAGAAATGGATGAACCAAGTAGGGCTCAAAAATCAGGCCAATGCAGAAGTACAAAAAAGTGCAATACTCCCAATGGCCACTAGGGACCGGCTCCAAAAAAACTCTGGCTCCTCAATTAAAAACGGTCATTTTCAATCATGAAATACTCAGTAAATCTTTTATTTCCACAACTCATTGTGATGTCATCAGTTAAAGTTAATTCTTCTTCTTAGAGAAGAATGAATTTTTAGGGGCGTGGTCAACTGGAAATCCAGTCTCCTACACACTGGCCAGGGATCGCAGGTTCAAAGGTCAGTCCCGCCTCCTCACTCCTTCCATCACATCCAAATATGGTGACTTCTGCTTCAGACAACCAACATGACGACATTCAAATACGATGTCTTGGCATCTAAATGTTCGTCCACAACCCACTTGACTTGACGTCACACTTGCTTCGTCCATTTCTATAAACAGTCTGTGGACAGGACACACGATACATTCACCATGCACACACAATGTAATATTCAAATGTTTCAACAGCAAAACACACAAAGTAGAAACACACTATAAAAATGTGGAGTGTCCAGATGGTCTGGTGTACACATTGTACACATTCACACTCTTCAGCACAGACTCAGTATGAAACATAGGACTTGAGTATTTATCTGTGAATGCTGCAGAGCTGGATCCATGGCAAACCTTCTTCAAGCACCTCTCTGATTCAGACACTTTAATCTGCCGTTACAGATGCTGAGCTTTACTGAAATTGTTGGATTTTAGATTTCTGTTTTGTCCTAGGATACACACACATATATCACATGGATTATCTGGTGGCTCCTGTCAGTAGGTGGATGTATCAGACAGCAGGTGAACATTTGTTCTCCAACTTCATGTTGAAGCAGGAAACATGGACAGAACCAGACTGTGAAGTCTGAGTCAGAGCATCTCCAAACCTGCAGCTGTGGGGTGGTCCCTGTCTGCAGTGGTCAGTACCAACCACCAGTGGTTCATGGAGAGAAAACCAGTGAACCAGCAACAGGATCCTGGGCAGACGAGGCTCATTAATGCCTGTGGGGAGTGAAGACTGGTCTGTGTGGTCTGATCCAACAGGAGAGCTGCTGTAGCACAAACTGCTGAGGAAGACATGGCAGCAGGATGGTGAGGCAGCAGGGCAGTTTGCTCTTGATCAGGGGTGGGCAGTCCTGGTCCTCGAGGGCCGCTATCCTGCAGGTTTTAGATGTTTCCCTCTTCCAACACCTGATTCAAATGATCAGCTCATCATCAAGCTCTGCAGAAACCTGATAATGATCCTGATCATTTGAATCAGGTGTTGGAAGAGGGACACATCTAACACATGCAGGATAGCGGCCCTCGAGGACCAGGAACCAGAAACTGCTAACATCTTGGTCTGTGGAGTCCAGGCCTCGATGCATCAGGGCTGTTTCAGGGACCTGCACAATTATGGCTGATCGGTGTGTTGATTGTTTTAAAAAGTCTAAACTAAGTAATTGAAACTGAAATCACTGTGAGTGCTCCTCCACACCTCAGTTAATCCAGACCAAGTGACCAGACTGTTTCATTACTGACAATCTGGATGCCTCTGTTTTTGAAGAACATCCCAGCTGTGAGAACTTAAGTGAAGGTCACAGGGTCAGCATGCAGGGACATCAATCTCTGTCCTCAGCAGGCCCTCTTCACCTCATCTCAAGTTTCAGGTGGAAAGACGAGTCTACACGACACAAGGGGGTCAGATCCAGGCTTCCTGTACCTGTGCTTTATCTGTGGATAAGCTTTGATGTTGTTTTCCTCTCTGTGTCCTCAGGGTGCTGTGAGACAAATGACCTTTGTGATGGGGGATCCAGAGGCCGCCAGAGACCACTGTACTCTCCATCGGCCGGCCTGCAACTCACCGACCTCCAGCGCAGCCTCGGTAAAGGAGTCACAACAAACTCTGAGTAGTTGAATCATAGGAATCACATTTGATCTGAGTGGAGATGAAGAAATGGACAATTCTTCTTTTTGTAATTGTGATACATCTCACACACACATGCGCGCGCAAGACATACACACACACCATGTCATTCCAATGCTAAACACTAATGTGTGAGAAACTGATGAAGAAACAACATGAGGGTAATATACTAGAACAAAAAAGTGCAATACTCCTGATGGCCACTGGAGGCTGGCTCCAAAAAACTCTGGCTCCAGCTGACTTCAATTCAAAAATGGTCATTTTCAATCAAGGAATCCCCAGTCCTGGTAGAGTCCTTCCTTATTGATCAGCTGGAGGGACACGGGAGACAAACCAAAACATGAAACTTATGACGTGACCCAGCTTGGATACACCTGTGATGGTGTAGCTTGTATCATGGAGCCTCCTGCACCTCCAGCTGATCAATAAGGAAGGACGCTACCACCAGAGGATCGGACTCATGCTTCCTCCTGTACAGTCCCGTGCATTTTAAAATCCTTCTTAGCGTCCACATACTTATTACAACATCATCCACCGTGTGCAGTGACTGCAGGATCTCATCATGTCTCAATCCAGGCATGAAATAGGATTTAATCATATCATGTAAACGAGCCACATTCCTCCTTTTATCAGTACTCTGTGTGTTTTAACAATGCAAGTTATAAAACATGTTACAACAAGATAATTTTCTCATTATAACAAGATACGTTTAACGTTAAAACGAGATAAGTTTCATGTTGTAACGTGATACTGATCCATTTTTATTTGTGATCCGTGACCATTCAGCACCTCCATACAGAAGGTCGTGGGAATCAAAGTCCCTCCAGGCTGTATATTTAGCCTCAGCGGGGTCTGCTTGAGTCTATTGTTTGTCTGAAGACATGCTAAGACATTCATTCACAGTCATGCTTGTCCCTCTCATGTAGAGCACGCCTGCTGGCAGCACAGCGTCTTGTAACAGTGCAGAAGCATCTGCAGAGAAGCAGTGTGTACATGTGGTGAGTCCTGGGTGAGGAGTGTGTGCTGTTGACAAGTAGCTCAGGGGAGGAGCTGTTATCATTCCCATTGCACAGACAATGATTTAGGTTTGGATCCTGTTGCACTGTTTGAGAGATGACTCATGTGGGGATACGTGACAAATATGGGGAATGAATGAATGTTCCCAGAGGTGATCTGTGAGGTTGATTATAACACAAGTAAAACACATTTCACAGATCTGTAGTTTGTCCGTACAAGTGTTGACTTTATATTTCCTAACGGGGAAAGGCCTGAGTGTGTGTGTGTGTGTGTGTGTGTGTGTGTGTGTGTGAGTACTGAAGGATGTGCTGGCTCTGATGAACTCCCCCTCAGGGAGGACCATGGTTTGGCCCAGTGTTCATTCATTACTGCTTCTTCTCGCTGCATCCTCAGTGCCGCCACTCTCCACCCTCAAATGATATTCGCCAACTTTCCACGCTCGACAGAGGATGTAGTTTTCGGGGTGGTGGGAGGCTTGGTAGGTCAGCGGTTGGGAAAATCCACCTAGAAAAAAAAAATATGTTTAAAGAGTCGCTTGTACTGATCTACTGTTGGTGTCACATCCACAGTTGCTGACGTACTGATGTCTGTTTGAATGTTCATTCTTTCCAGTCAAATACAAGTAAACTGTAAAAAAGAAAATATATGTTCTTACACTTTTTATTAAGTAATAATTCAGATTTTTTGTAGCCTGGCACATTTGCCATTAATGTGACTTAATGTGACTTATTTTACTGTCTACTGTTAAGCTGCAGTGGATCCTTTTGACTTGAGTGTCTCCAGCATCAGACTCGTGGTTATTTTGTCGTGGGTATTTAACCTGCTGTTACAGATGCTTAGCTTTAGTGAATTATTTTTTGTTCTAAGAATACAGACATGCACCGACCAGTCAGACCAGTCAGACCAGTCAGACCTCTGACAGGTGAATAACATGGATTATCTGGTGGTCCTGTCAGTAGGTGGATACATCAGGCAGCACCTGAACTTTATCCTCAAAGTTGATGCTGAACCAGAAACATGGACAGAACCAGACTGTGATGTTCCTCTGAGTCAGAGCATCTACATCCTGCAGCTCTGTGGTGATCCTGGTCTGCACTGGTCAGTACCAACCAACTGTGGGTTAAGGACAGGAAACCAGGGACCCAGTGACAGGGTGCTGGAGGACCAGGGCTCGTTAATGCCTGTGGGGAGTGAATCTGACCTGTGAGGTCTGATCCAACAACAGAGCTGCTGCAGCTCACACTGCTGAAACAGATCATGCTGGAGTCAGAACACAGAGCATCACTGTGAGCTGTGTATGAAGCTGTGCAGCTGCAGACTGCTCAGAGTGTCCATGCTGACCTCTGTCCAACACTGGAAGCTGCTGCAGTGGACACATGAGCACTGATGGAGGTCTGCTCTGATGAACCATGTTTTCTCTTCCATCATGTGGGGTCTGATGAAGACATGGCACCAGGATGCACTATGGGAAGAAGGTGGATGCAGTGTGATGCTGTGAACACTGCTCTGATGGGAACCCTTGGGTCCTGCCATTCATGTGGATGTTACTTCAACATGTAGCAGCTTCATAAACATTGTTTGACTTCAAGGTGTTGACTCATCCTCCATATTCCCCACATCTCAATCCAGTCCAGCATCTGTGGGATGTACTGGACAAAAGTAGACCTGGATTTGCTGTGGTCCTGGTCCACCTTCAGAGCTCTGTGGAGTCCACAGTATTAGTCACTGTGGGCAACTTTGCAAAAAAAATGAGCAGGACTGATCAATTGAAATCATTTTATGTAAGAATGAAACCAGATCAAACCAAACTTGCACGCACACGCACACACACACACACAGGAGGCTAGACTGGAAGCAGGGAACGATGGTGGTAATCACAGCCAGTAGAGGATCAAATATGTATGAAAATACTGTGTTATAGGAAAGAGCGTATTGTTCCCACCCCGGAGGATAGACCACGTATGTAATCTGTATGCTGTCTGTCCCCGG
>OOFC01029601.1:0-17103 GCA_900323345.1 Pseudochromis fuscus | reverse complement strand
ACGGTGATGTCGCTCAGCCAGCTCTCCCCGAACAGCAGCTCCTTGCAGGGCATGACCCTCCCAATCCCCCACAGTGCACCTCACAGTCCTCCGCTGCCCCACAGCGCTCCTCTCTCCAGGGCCATGACTCCAGTGCAGCTGCTGCACCAGCAGGTGGGACCAGGTGGGAGCAACACGTTGTCTCCATCACATAATCCCTGGCTGCTGAAGACCGCAGACATGTGCGCTACTGCAACACTTCCCCTGCCGAGGAGGCCTGTCAGTGAAATGAGGCTGGGCGGCTTCCAGGGTAAGAAGTGACACAGCGTGGCTGTTGTGTTTGGGTGCCTGTCGTCGTCCCCTGACTCACCTCTCCTCATTTTCTTCTTTTACTCCTCCTCACAGGCTCCAGTCTCCCCAGGATGCTGCCTTTATCTGGACCCACACGTGTGGAGGCCATGTTTTCTCACACACCTGGAGCATCAGACAACAGCAGTGGTGGAGGTGTAGGGGGTGGGGCTTGCTTATTACATTTCCAGCCTGGTGACTACATCACCCTGCTCATCTCTGAGCCCAGAGACGGGTGGCACTACGGTCAAAATGAACGAACTGGACGGTAGGATTTATAACTCATTTATTCTAGGATACATTAGAAAACTACTGAATCATCTGCTGCTTATCTAGGAGAGACTTTGTAACTTTTTGTATGATTATTATACAAAAGACAATAGATATGGCTTCATAAAATGATATAAAATTATCTCCTCCACAGAAAAGGCTGGTTTCCTTTCTCCTACACTCAGCCTCAACACGGCAAGATAGATCACATCGAGAGGTGAGCGAACAAAGATCTGCATCGAAATCTGGTGGATGTTAAAGAACTTTGACTGATTCCTTCACCTCCCTTCAGTTGGTTTAAAACTCAGTTTATCAGCAATACTTTGACATCTAGGAAGTTATAACACTGGTTGATTCTCATAAAACTCAGTTTGGGGTCAGTTTAGTGTTGACTCTGGTATGACACGCTTCCCTTTTCCCCTCAGAGTAAATGAAATTATCTTTCATGCCAGACGCACAGAAAGACACAGGAGCTCATAAACTGCAGAATCGTAGCCCTTCAATCTTTCCACTGCTGTTTCCTAACTTTCTCTTTCCAACAGCAACAGCGATGTTGATGAATCTGTGTTTTCTTTATCTTTTTTTCCTGTGTATTCTCTCCTCTGTGTCTGTGACCTTCCCCCGTAGCTCTCTCTTCTTATCTAAAGCTAACAGCACCAGCACCGGACAGCTCGACAAACTAGTGTCTCCGGGTCTCCCAGCCCTCACTCCTGAGTCCGAGGAGGAGCGCTCCCTTCCTCCCCAGAGGGTCAGCACCTTCCGCCCACGCCCTTACAGCATGGCCGACACCAACAAGGTCAGAAACACAAAACCTGTAGGAGGTCAAAGGTTGGAGTGAATGCATCCTCGCAGCTGACCCTCACTGTTGATGGCAGAGATACTGGTGCTTTGTGTTAATTGGTATTCAGTGAAAATAGTGACCCTCGTTTCCTCTTCCTTACAGATCACCTCAGAATTGGTCTCGCCGCCACCTTCGCCAACCAGGTAATTGTTTTTGCAGCTTTTTAAATTAAAGGGGCGCTCCATCAGTTTTGTACATCACATAAAATGCTACACAGCTTGTACAAATGTTGTGTCAGATCTTTGGGTTTGGCTTTGGTACAGATGTTTAACTCAGAACATGACGTTACAAACCAGGGGTCTGATCAAGGCAGAAAACAAAAGAGTCTAATCAACAAAGTTTTCAAGTCTCAAGCGAGACGGTTAATTTACATCCAGTCTTTAGGATGACAGTGGCAGTTTGTCATTTATCCAAACTGGCAGTTATTGTTGTCAGCATGTTAGCATTAAGATGACTTACATGGCTGTAGATGTTCAGTTTTTAATGTCATTTTATTTCTTGTGCCTTTCCAGTGAGATTATAGGAATATAATTCTGAATTGTTAGAGTGTGTCTTTAATCACCAGTTTACATAAAATAATGCTTTCCATATTTATCGTTTTGTTCTTTCAGGGCCAATCCATTCGCCCACATCCGACTCAGAAAAACTGTCACCAACGATCGCTCAGCTCCCATCATTGAGTAGGCTTTTAATTCACACCCCTGCAGTGATCCTGTTCGCTGTCAGTCCACCGAGTCCTGGAGGCACCACGCAAACCGGTGTTGACTTTTTTGAATAGTGATTCACTTTGGATGTTTGGGGTATTTTTCAGTTTAATCAAATTCAGTTTTTAGTGTTTCATGTACAGAAAGAAACCATTTTTAAAACAAAGTATCAGTGGTTCATATGTAAGAGCTGATCCATTATAAACATGATTATAGTCCATGAAAGTGAAGAGTGGGCATTAAAATAAAATGTAGGATAGTTTTAATGAAGCAGAAGTAAGATGTTTGGCAGTACTTAGCTTAGTGTTTGAGATCTTCAAACTATGTCTCGCTCGTCCAGATGAACTAACATTTCTAAATTTGTTCTGACCTCTGAAGAGTGCCTCATGTTTCTTTTACTGTTTGACAGTGCATTTGTTTTTTTGAGGGGTCATTTTTTTTGTGCCATATCCATAACAGTTTTCTTTGTTCAGCTGATTTAGGGACTGGATCCTAATAGCAGGTTGTGCACTTTGACTCTTATGAAGTGTTATGGGAAGAGGACAGGCTCCTTCTCTATTACAGTATTATATTTTTAGAAAAGCTGCCAGATTTGTGCAAGGTGAACTTTTAAATTTATTAAAAGTGATTGTTTTTATTATTTTATTAACATTATTATTTGGATGAGTTACTTGGCATATTATTTTTCTTGAATGGCCCACTGAGTTATTTTTGTCACCTTTGTTTTAGTTACTCGACTTAGGCAACGTGTTTGACCACACAGCCCCGACACATTTGTGCCAATTAACACCATTCATTCTGCTGCTGTACAGTTATATATTAGTGCTCATGATTCTATATTATTGGATTATTTTAACTCATTACCTGGACACAAAATAGAAAGTAAAAATCCATTCTACCTTTTTTTTGATGAATAAAATTTGATAAATGTGACTCAATAGAATTACTGAGTAAAATCCTGAAGATTGTTCGTATTTAATACAAGGCAGCTCCGACGAAATAAAGAAAAGCTCCTAAACTTCACAAATTGTGGAAGTTAATAGTCAAACGTTTGGATAGTGGTATTATTGAAAGAAGTGTTTCTTTTAGAAGGTAGCATGTTGTGGAGGGTTCACAGTCTTATGAATGAGAGATTTGTGTGCATAGTCTTTGGATTTGATGTCTTCTTGATTTCTTTTCAGTCCCAAATCTAAAGCTATTCAACATCTAGCCCGGTTGATTGTAGTTGTATGTTTACCAATCTGACTGAGCAGAATCTTAAAGAGAGATGTGAAAGCCAAGACAGACGAAAGGATTACTGGGGAAATGTATCTATGAAAGTGACGAAGAAAGCACATGGGAAGTTGACCAACGTCAGAGCAAGTGTTCATGGTAAACTAGACACATCCAAATATTCTCTAGCTCCATAATTCTCAAGCAAAGTGAAATATGAAGGTAACATATTGTATCTGTGCAAAATGAAACTGTTTATGTTCTAACTACCCTGAGTTGCTGTGACCCTTTAGCACCTTGAAGAGTCAAGATATCACCTGTGCAGGTTGTAGATAATCGTTTCTAACAGCATATATATTATTTTGTGTAGCATTGCATTCTTAATAAAGGTAACAGCAAAGTGGTAGATCTAATGCTTATTCATGCTTGTAAATAGTGCAGAAAATGTGTGATTATCTGACTTTTATTTGACTCGTATGAAAATGTTTCACTTTGGTAGAACATTTTGACTTTGTGTTAATGCAGAGAAATCTTCTGCTGTTTGAGAGATTCAATCTCTTAAGTAATACAACAGATGCAGTGAACACAGCTGCAGATATCACTATAGTTACAACCTACACAGTCTTGAAGGTGTGGTTGAAATTGTGATTAGATTAAAACAAATGTCTGGCTGTTTTAGGAGCCAGTGGTAGTCATGTTAGCTAGGATTACACTTGTTACACAGTGATTTTGGTCAAATGAACCTGGAAAACATTTTTAAAGTATTATAAGGTAATAGATTAGATCCCCTACTATCCATATTGAATATTGGTAGAAGAAATAAAAATATAGAAACGATTGACTAAAATCATGTATGGCAGTATAACAGACTTAGTATGTTCTAAGACAGACTAAATTGGTTCAAAATATAAATATTTTCAAACAACAATAATATGAATTTAAACGCAAAAGTATTGCTGATTTGCACTTTTTGTTTACAAATCTGCACAAATCACAAGATAACACAAATTCAAAAATCTTCTACTAAAGTGAAATATTGCCTGAACAACCACCAAATTTCCTTGTGTCTGCAGAAAAATGCAGCATTGTAAGGAGATGGATAGACTGTTGCATAAATATAAGGCATCCTGGTGACTGCAGAAGATATTACACCATGATGATAAACACTGCTGAACACTGGAACACTGAATATTGACGTGTTGTGAAATAAAAGTTCTATGAAGGATTTATTTTCCCCTGTTACAGTGGATTTGTTTTTAAAACTGGGTATTATTGCATCATAAATGTAGTTTATATGTCAGTACCTAATATCACATTATTAACCGTGAATGTTAAATCTTACATTTAAAGGGGTTTTGTTAAGTACTGAGCTTCACATTTTTTCCTGCTCCTGTTCTTATTTTATGCAAGTAGAATTACGTTGGTGTAAAACAAGGAATCCATTTTAACAGCATTAATCTAATGCCAGCTTTTTCAAACTAAGCCTCCTCTGAAGGATCAGAACAGTTCTGAAGCTTAGTTTCAAAACTCTTGAGCAGCTCTGGAAAATCAAACAGAAATCTAAACCCTGACTCATGTTTGTCGACAGTCTGACTGTGGAACATCAAATCATTTTATGCAAAAGTCCCCTGAAATTAAAGGTCACTTTACTTTGCTTTAAGCTTAAACAAAACGCTGTGAGATTAGAGGTTCCAATCTTAAGTCTTGTTCAGCTAAGAACACAATGACATTTTCAGAAAGCTGCTTAAGACTATAATGTACTGCTATCCATCTAAATATATTTTATGAATCGAGACTAAACAAGGCCGAACAAAAGTAGAATTAAATAGAATTTTTATTCTGAGACACTGACAATTAGGGCAACTGTGCAGACTGATGTGAGCAGGAGGAATAACAGACGCTGACGGTAAAAATGGTAAATTATAGGTTTTTAAGCCAATCCAGGTTCTTTCCTTTTGGTTCACTTGGATGTGCAGGAATGTCGGGCATGTTTCCGTCATCCCGCACAGGAACTGCAATGGGAAATAAAAAAAGAAGTATTAATGCTGGATTAAACAGAAAGTAAGCAATACACAAACACAACCTATAAATAAACAGTGTCAGTGTTTACCTGGGTAGATATACGGCGTAGCTTGATTCATCATTGTTGTATATTTTGTGTAAGGGCTGATGAATGGAAGAGCAACGCCTAAGGAAACAAAAAGTTTTGTTTTTAACCAACACATATTTTAAAAACTTGCAAACAAAAATTTGCTGGTTCGGGGTTTTGAATCAAATTAAATATGATTGGATCTGATGCTGTAATTCTATACACTTTTACAACACATACAAAAAAAGGTAAAGAAACGCATTAATTTGTCTGAACAATAGCAACACCTCCAAATATTAACTTTTTCTTAAGTAGTTGTAGTCTTTTTGTCTAACCTTATCATGTTTACCTATGTGAAATATGATATTCTGTAGCTTTTAGCAGCATAATAATGGGAACATGTTCTCAAATTGTTTCCGTTTCTTGTTGTGAGATTAACCTAAAATGTACGTCAAGATAAGAACTACACTATCTTTGTTAAATGCACAAAGAGTAGTTTTAACCCTTAAATTTGCACAAACATGTTTGGGAAAATTAATGAAATACCATTTTCTATAATAACTGACAAAAATTACCCAATTTCAAGACTTTTTCCCCCAACATCCAAAAGAATGCATTGTTTCCCCATTTAGGCAGTTTTTCTGTAATGGTTAAATATGTCAATTCTTTAATGTTTTTTGTGCTTAGTTTTAAAAATGGAAAAATGTTATATGTATTATACATATTAATCACTTAATCATCATACATTTGAGAGTAAAACAAAGTCCAATCAATATGTCAGACCTTTATGTTATTTAAAGAGTATAGAAAACATTCATTTCTAGAATAAAAGCCTTCTGAAATACAACAAATAACACTTTTTACCCGTCTCTGTTAATGCGGGATGTTATTTTGGATTGTGATATAAAATGTGAGCATATTTTTGAATGCTGGCATGAAGCCACATGATCTGTGGATTTGATTGTGATTCAAAGTGCACCTGCATGATGACACCCCCCCAACAGCCTGTGAAATGACTATCCATCAGGATACGGAAATCATTTCAGGTTTAAAGGGCCTTTTTCTTATCAATCAAACTATATGTATATAAGAAGAAGAGATTTGGTTGGATTAAACTGAACAGAGGACAGCAGAGGTAAAATAAATTAAAGGCAGTGAATTCTAATAGGAAATGCTTCTGGGTACCCTACTCTGTTTCTTTGTTTCACTGGCATGTATTAAAGTTGCAGTGTATGTTGTACAACGTCATGCTCTCTTTCAGACTGTCAGACTTGTCTGCGCTACGTGTAGGAGGCTGGTTACTCACCGACCATTCCAATGGCACAAGAGACAAAGATTACAGGCTCTTTATTCCATGCATTCTTCAGGAAAGCTCCGATTCCTACAGGAAAACAACAAAAAGAAGAACAAAGTTAAAATCTGCCACCGCTGACAAACTAGGTGTGTGTTAGCTAACATTAGCAACACACTCAAGGTCACAATTTTCGTTTTATTTCAAACGGGTTTAATTGTGTTAAAGTCCTTCTTAGACCCAGTTAAACGTTATTTGACTATTTAATATCTTTATTTATACTAAATGGATATCCTAGCAAAGGTAACGCCACTGTTTAGAGGTTCAAAAGATGACAAAACACACGTACCCGCCATGTTGCCTAGTTTAGGTTCAACCGTGCGGGTGCTCATGGGAAATGTAGTAACTCCAGGGTGACGTATAATTTCTGCGCCCGTCGCACGTAAACAGTAGCGTCACGGAGGGCAGGAGTGTGAAATAGAGGTGTAGTCGGTGCATTACAGTAAATAACCGTCGGTTATGTCGATAAATGGTTTTGAATAACTGACGGTCACCGAGCGAACAACAGACTCATGTTCAGTGTGCGGCGCAGGCGCAATTTGATGATGAAACAGTTCACGGCGCAGCTTTGAAGCCGCAGGTCGCACAGCCGCATACAACAGTGGGACTGATCACTCAGAAATGTAAGTAATACCAGGCCATTAACTGAGGATTAGTTTACTCAAAATAGCATTAAAATCATTTCCCAACTTAGTGTAATCAACAGTCTGCCAAAAAACAAAAACAAAATCGTTATCTTATTGATGTTGTACCCAGTGTAATAGTTAGCATACGTACTTGAGACTTGTCCAGTGCATTAACTACTTTATAATCAAAGAATGTTCTTCATAATCGTCCATGTGTCCAGATGATGGAGGATTTCTCTGGTTTGGCTTTGCCTCCTTTGTTTGGAGGACACATCCTGGAGGCAGAGCTGGAGCCTGGTGGTGTGGAGCTGGGACCAGGAGAGGTATTGATGTATATGATCTTAGTAACAATATCAGTAATGTGAGTAAGTAACAGCACCTTGTCCCAACCCCACAAAGCAATCAGAAAAAAAAAGATCAGCTGTCTTTGTAATCGTGTAGTCACTAATATCACCATCATTTTAACGCCATCTCTAAAATTGATGGAGCAAAATTTTATACATTAATTGGTCTCAGAAGCTGTGCCTATAAACAAAGAAGAAACAGTTACCTGATTTAAATATGCCATGAACCTGATGTATATGCCAGGTCAACATTTGAGCCAAATCTTACTTTGTAGTTTTTATGTATATGTTAAATGACAAAGTAAATGTGATAATGAAGTCACATGTACAGTGTCATATTTGGTGGACCATGGTTAACTGTGACTGGTGTTGAAGGCAGTAATGACGTTTAGAGGTATTTAAAATTAATTTGTATCATGAAGTGTACACTACATGGGCATTTTATTTTGTTATTATTTGTTCATGTTACTAATACTTTTGTGATCATATGAAGCAATGCAGCTTTCTCCTAACAATGCTGAGGATATTTTAATACACCCTAATGAAACTCGCAGCAAGCCAAACAGGACACACACACATGTTTGTCTTTAGGTGGAGCTGGGGCCCGGAGGCAACGAGCTGCTTGAGAGCACAGCACAAGAAGATGAAGAGAGAAGAGCGCTTGATAAAAGGAAATATCTTGCTTTGGGCAGGAGATGTAAAGAAGTTGAGCAGGTTGGTGTGAATCTGCGCTTATGTGTGTGTTTTGCCCCCTGCCCGTGTTTATTGTGACATATTAAGTTATATAGGAACATTTAAAACTTTCTGACTTCTGACTTAATGTCATTTATGGATGTTTGTCTTTTTAAACCAAACCCACTTCTGATATATTGTCATCCATATAACTTTTTGCAATTTTTTTAAAAAAAGGACCATGTTTCTAACTTTATGATATATCGGTACATCTGTCATCACGTCCATGTATTGTGTTCAGGTAAATCAGAAGATCCTGGGTCGCCTTCACCAAGTACAAAGAATTACACGACGTTTGAAGAAAGAAAGGCGGTATAATGCTTGAATACAATACATAAAGTTTTGTACATATTGTGAGAAGGTTCCCATTTGATGACTCAACAGAGCATTTTGTTAATCACCACAGGTTTCTCATGAAGACTCTAGATGCTCATGGGGATGATTACAGAAACGCCCAACTCACTATACTCCTTGAAGTAAGAATCAGAATGATAGGTTGAGAGATGTGATTTGTTTAAATGATCAAAATGGACTTTGACATCAGGTTTGTTGTTGAAAATGTGGTTCAAATGTGGAACAATATTAATGTTCTTCCAGTACCTTCTGTACTGGAACATATGACGGTAGACAGGACAAACCGTGTCTGGAGGAAAACAATTCTAATATAGTTCTACGTGAACATATCTAAGTGTCAACTATTTTATCGTAATAATATGATCTAGTTTGAAACACTACATCTGACAACAATGGCTTAAAGTCCTTTTTAATGAGTGCTATGTGAACACAGGCTGCTCTTACTTCCAGCTCTGTATACAGTGACAATATACAGCACTTACTATGCCAAAGTATTTTTTTCTCTGCTACGCTTCCAGCAGCACATTAAGTTTTTAATGACCTGACCCTCCCAATATACAGGTTTCGTTAAGGACCAATTACTTACAGGTAATTACATTTTTACAATAAGAGTTACCTTATAAAAAAACATGAATTGATTTCACCTTAGCATTTAACTGCAACCAGTTTAACTTGTTTGGTTTGTCCTGTAGCATCTCTGTATATGGGAGAATGTACAATATGAACAAAAACTCAGCAACTTACATTTGAATTGGGAAAATAACCTACCATGACTGGCTTGACCCAAAACTCTATTTGATGATCAAAAACAAATAAACCAAGTGCTTGGTCTGTCTTATTGGTAGTCTGTCCTTCTAACAAACTGAGTGCTTTGAAACAAAAATTCCTCTGTGTGATTAATCACAACGAAGAAGTGTCAAGTTAATTAAGTGGGGATTGAATTAGAATAAAATATATGTCCCTGATACTTTTTTTAAGGATGAGTCTGGAGCCCATTTAGAAGCTGCTGCTGGAGAGGAGGACGAAAGATTCAATGGGGTGTCTGGTTCCACCTCGTCCGCAGTGTTGCATCACGCAGCTGGACCAAAGAAGAAAAGGCATCGAATTCCTCGGCAAGACAAAGATAAAGACCAACAGGTATGTAACAGACTCTGCTGGTGTGCTCTTGACCTTGATCATGGATCTGTAAGTGCATGAATAGTTGAGTTAAAGTGCAGATAGGTAATCAGTAAGGGTTAAGATGTCAGTACAAGATACAAGATACACAGATACAAGTATAAATGTGCTGTGTGTTCTGTTAACAGGATTTCTCTTTTCTTTTCCCAGACTGAACCAGACATGTCAGTGTTGGCAGAGGCACAGTTTGGAGAAATGCCCAGTCCAACCTCTCTGTCTCACTGATCAATGCCCTGCCCTGGATATAATGGTGATGATTATGGTGCTAGGAGTACCCTTTTCCTTTAACTGTTCAAATTGCTACCTTCCGTTGTCAGGTTTTGCACTATTTGTACTTTCACTTGAAGGGTGGGAACACATTGAATTCATGTAAGGTAAAATGAGATGTTATTCATCTGACACATTGTTTTGTTTTGTGTTTACTATTTTGGGTTTTGATAGTTGACAACAAGGCATCATTATGCCCCATGCACAGTGTCATGGACAATTTAGTTAGGTAAAACAAAGTTATAGTTATAATATGGTAGAAAACTAGGGTAGTTTTATTAATTGCTTCATTATTTTATCTCAGTCACTGTCAATATTAAAGTATTACACATTTCTATTCCAATAGGCTGTACTGTGAATTTTTATTTTGTATTTTTGAGTTAATGTTTTTGACTTTCAAAACATTTGCATCAACAATGTAAAACATCAACTGATGTAAAACTCAGCTGGATGTTTCTATATTATGTATCTATACAGTAGTTCAAGAAACAGTGAAATGTTTCAGTCACAGGCAGAAATAAAATAAAATAAAAATTCTGGAGCCTCTCATCTCATGTAGTAGTTGTTCAACTGTCATGAAGAGAAGTTTCTTCAAGAAAAGAATGAATAATGGAAACGTCAGGCACAGTTTTTGGATGGTGACGATCATAATTCATCACACTGCTCAGCCAATGGACGGTGCTCATTCCAGCGGATGTCTCCTTGTGACGGGCGGGAGGTCTGTCCAATCATATCTCAGAGATTGTATTTAGGGCGGGCACTGAACGCGGAGGTGGGATTTTAGCCACCGTCCATCTTCAGCTACATTACAGTGAGCGAGCTTGTCGAAAAGAAAACACAATTTGGAAGTAAAGAAGACTTTCTGGAATTAGTTTTGGCTGTATTTGAAAAAAGACAAACGAAAGCCCATACCCTAGGTAAATGTCGTACACAAGTATAAATCTAGATTGTCTGGTTGACCCAGTTTCCCTTTTTCCTAAAATTTGCTAGCTGGCTAGCTAAGCTGCTAGTTAGCATTTGATGCATTAGCTAGCCAGACAGTTAGCCATAGCTAGCAGGGTAACGATTAGAACGGACTCTGTTATATTGTGCCTTTCACAACGCAAAACCACCATATACAAACTATGCTGGACCCCAGAATAATGGTGCATGAATACCATATCGATCCATCAACGTGCTCCGTGGTACTTGTTTTGAAACGGGCCAGTTAGTAACCGAGCGAGGTGGACGAGCTAAGCAGCTGGCTAGTATTAACGTTAGCTTGCTATGTGGCTAATTTTAGCTGACAACCATGTCAGTTGTGTTGGTAACATCAACGTGATGGTCCACGTTCACTATAATGCAACGATGTGCAAGCGGTCTTGCAAAAGTTTTGGTTAAAAGTGTTTGAATTGGTGTTATTTGTGCTGCTAACGTTCACTGGTGAGCTACATGGAGTTAACGTCAGTTTCACTCTGGAAGCCGATGTCCTGGTTCCTCTGTTGGATGGATTCTGTTTAGTTAGGACTGTGGATTGACAAACGTTTGGTTTTCTTTACATAGCTGACTGTGTGACAGACGGAATGTGGACATTGTCGTAGTCAGAGCCATGGCTGACAAGAGAAAACTTCAAGGTAAGACTGAAGCTAAAACTGTATTCAGTCATGTTGTACTGGAACAATCACGCTGCTCAGTCTGGCATCGTGCACACAGACTGGGACTGATTTTATGTAGCTGTGATATAAGTAATATTATTATTATTGTTAGGGTTAATAATAATAATAACAAAAAGTTGTAATTTTCTTTGGTGTAGCATGGATTTATGTGCATTAACCATATCTCCGCAGGTGAGATCGATAGATGTTTGAAAAAAGTAGCTGAAGGTGTAGAACAGTTTGAAGATATCTGGCAAAAGGTAAGTTACTTTTGTACTTGGTTGATGATCTGCTATCATGATTGATGTGATAAAAAATGTAATTTTATTCATTGGTCTGTATTTCAGCTTCACAATGCAGCCAATGCAAACCAGAAGGAAAAATATGAGGCTGACCTCAAGAAAGAGATTAAAAAGCTACAGGTGAGACACTTTTTCTTTTTCAGCACATTAAATCAAACATTTGAGTGTTATAAATGGGCTGTGTGTTTTAATATCTTAATTCTCTGTGCTTTTACCAGCGATTGAGAGATCAGATAAAAACATGGGTGGCCTCAAACGAGATCAAAGACAAAAGGCAGCTAGTCGAGAACCGCAAACTTATAGAAACGGTATGCCATTTCATTATTTATATTTTAAGAAAAATATGTATCTTGTTGTGTGCAACTGAAAGAAATTGTGACATCAAGCAGACAAGGCTTATGTGAGCTTTCCTTTTCTCAGCAAATGGAGCGGTTCAAGGTGGTGGAACGGGAAACAAAGACAAAAGCTTACTCTAAAGAAGGCTTGGGGCTCGCTCAGAAAGTGGATCCCGCTCAGAGGGAAAAGGAGGAAACGGGACAGTGGCTAACAGTAATACATCCACCTATATTTACACTTAATCCGTTTTTCTTGACGGGTTTTTGTATGATAAAATTTGTCAAAGAAATTGATAGAAAATTTATAAAAATCAAAGAACTGAAGATGATTTATTTGCAAAACGATGTCTTATAAATACAATACTCTCCATTAAAGCTGATTTTCTCCTGTCCTCTCCCTCATTTGTAGAATACAATAGACACTCTAAATATGCAGGTGGATCAGTTTGAAAGCGAGGTGGAATCTCTTTCAGTTCAGACAAGAAAAAAGAAGGGTGACAAAGAGGCAAGTCCTTCTCCTTTCTGCCCTCTGAAAAATAAATACAGTGTATACAGTGTAGAACATGTTATAAACCATGTGCTTGTTTTTGTCTCTGTCCTGTAGAAGCAAGATCGTATTGATGAGCTTAAGCGGTTGATTGAGAGACATAGATTCCACATTCGCATGTTGGAGACCATTTTACGAATGCTGGACAATGACTCTGTGCCAGTGGATGCAATCCAAAAGATCAAGGATGATGTTGAATACTACATTGATTCCTCCCAAGACCCAGACTTTGAGGAGAATGAGTTCCTGTATGACGACTTGGACCTGGAAGACATCCGTGAGTAGAGCATTGTGAAGTGTTTGGATGATGCTTCCATTTATTGAGATAGTCCACCTCATATTGACAGCATCTGATCCCTGTCTCTCTCTTGTAGCTGCAGCATTAGTTGCAACTTCTCCTTCAGGTCAGGGCAACGTGGAAGATGAGATGTATCTTCACTCTAGCAGCACTCCCACTTCCACCACCTCATCTTCACCCATCCCTCCATCCCCGGCCACTTGCACTGCGGTAAGTTCTTGTCTTTGTATCATTCGTACTTTTGTCGGGATGTTAAAGGGTTGCTGGGTAGAAAATTTCAGGCACAATTTTGCACATTCCCTCTTTTTAACTTTGCATTTAGTTAATCCTTCTGCAATCCCTATTGTGTTATAATCCACTGGCTAGTATGCTGAATCACCATTTCAAAAGTGGATTGTCATATCAAGGTATCTCCTCCTATAGGAGAACTCAGAGGACGATAAGAAAAGGGGACGGTCGACAGACAGTGAAGTTAGTCAGGTGAGAGGCTCTCATCTGTGCTGTGTCAGTAGGTGAACAGTTTAGTGCAGCGCTCTTCATCCCTGGTCCTGGAGAGTCACAGTGGCTGAAGGGTTCTGGCCTCTCAGGAACTGAAATGGAACAAGTTTTCACTGCGGGACCACGGTTGGAGACTTCTAATTTAGTTTGTACCATTTCCTGCATATTTGGGCCTCCATAGATCACAATAAACTTTGCCCCTCATTTTCTGTATACTTCTGTAGTTGATCACTGGACAGTTTTGCTTGAGATGCCTGTTTTCTGATGCTTTGTCTCTTTCAGTCACCTGTGAAGAACGGCACCCCATCCTTGCTATCTTCCTTCTCTTCTTCCACCACCTCTGGGTCCTCCTCATCCTCCTCCCTCGTGTCCATGGCGAGTGTTGTCGGAGGCATTCCTGCGGTTCCCACAAGCAGCAGTCTTATAGGAAGCTTCAGCAGTGCGGTGCAGCAACATCAGCATCAACCTGTGCAGCAGCAGCAACAACCTCAGCCACCAAACCAATCACAGCAGCAACAGCAGCAGCCTCCTCAGACAAAACCCTCTGTCCCCTCAAGCAACACCCCCAGCCCGCCCAGCAACCCTCTGCTCCCAGCTTCCACTGCCCCCTCTCTCCCCACACCCAGCACGCCGAGTTCGTCAGCTCCTAACTCTCAGTCTCAGCCCCCATCTCTGCCCTCCCCGGCATCCAGTTTGGGACTCGGGTTGGGGCTGGGATTGAGCAAAGTTGGCATGACAGGGACCAGCAGTGCCAACCAAATGCCAGGTTTAGGCCTGGGTGGCCACCCTTCTCCTTTAAACACAATGGCAGGGCTCATTTCAGGGTCCACACCTGCCCCATATGCTCAGGCAGCAGCATCAGGAGGTTTGGGGTTGAGCAGCACCACTCAGTCCAGCATTTCAGTGGAGAGCAGCACTTCCATCCCCACCTCTGGCTCCAGTGGAGTCACCACCAACGGGGCGGGGACGGGGCTTGGTTTGCTAGGTTCCAGTCCAGCCCACAGCTCTCTGAGCGGGAGTATTCTGGGTCTGGTTCCTGGGCAAAGTGTGGCCCCCGGTTCCTCTCAGGTGCCCCCAAGTTCTGTGAGCTCTCCCCCCGGAGTAGTTGGAATGATGGGAGGCAACGGAGCAAACGTTGGTGTGGTTGGAGGAGTAGGAGTGAGTGCCGCTCCTGCTAGACCACCAAGTGGACTGAAGCAAAATGGAAGCACAAGTAGGTCAACTTCTTGTTTGTCTTGTGCAACTGTTTACTGCGAGTTTTTGTATAAAGGGTTTTCTTCCTCCATCCTCTCCCTCACCTGCCCCCAGGTTACAGTGCTGTAGTGGCAGAGAGCTCCACTGAATCAGCTCTAAGCACACCGAGCCAGTCACAAAGCAGCCAACCCTCGTCTCTCAGTTCCTCGACCAGTCAGCCGTAAGTTCTCGACTTCAACCGAGTGCTGAAACTCAACATGTTTTTTTTTTTCTTGTTATTTTCAAGCTTCTTCTTAACTTTGTTGTTATTTGTCCCATTCTACCTGCTGCAGGATGGACAATGGTCCCAGTTTAATCAGCTCCATCACCCTGCCTCCCAGCTCTCCGTCCCCCTCGTTCTCAGACAGCACACCCGGCGGAGGGAGTCTTCTCAATGGGCCCCACTCCTATACACAGGCCTCTGAGAGCCTTAAGGTGAGCCCAGGCCAGCAGGGTTAAGCCAGGTGAAGCAGTCAGATTACAGTCAGGTGTAGCAGTGGCCTCTTGCAGCATGAAGAGGTTTAAAGACTGAGGTGGGGAGGATTTGAAAATAAATAACTTTGTCCACTAAATTATAGAGTAATTGAACATCTACCATTAGTAGGAGCGCTTCTCATCACCATCCTCTGATCAGGTCTGTCAGTACAGGGCAGTGTAAATATATATGTATCTAGCATTGCCTTAGGTTATTTGACTGGTAGGCAGCTGAGGTCCAACAGTTAACCAGGCAGCGTGCTGACTGTGCTGATATGCACCGTTTTTAGGCAGTTTGCTTTGGTACATTACTGCACAGTGTTGACGTGCTGTAAATAGATTTATTAAAATATCCCTGACTGCCCACAGACCTCTGCTCGTGGCTACCTGTACACCAAACACACAAGCCTACACTTACCCAGCAGTACATTAGAAATCATGCCACGCTGAGATATTTTTGGACTTAATATTTAAAAAACTGTGTCTTGTTCTCTTTACTGCAAACACAGAAAAGATTTGTGGATCATGTATAAATAGAAATCTTAGGGCAGTTTGCTAACACACATTAACCTTGCCAGAAAACATTTAGAGTCAGATGTGTTTGTGTTTTATCCCGTTGGAGCAGTACATGTGTTGTATGTAGAATTTGTAACTGACTGGCTGTTGGTGTGAATGTTGAGGAGATGAGTGTGAAACATCTCATTGTTGTTGAAACGTGGAACTTTTAATCGTAGCTGTTTTTAATTTAATTGACCGTCTGCCATATTTCTCTGATGCTCCTATTCATTTCACTTCCACTCATGTAAGCCAATGAAGTAAGATTTCCCTCTCTCTTTCCATGTAATTCTGCCACATTAACAGCTGTGTGCTGTGTTGTTCCCGCCTCAGGCTCCTGAGCCTCTCAGTTCTCTGAAGGCCATGGCTGAGAGAGCCGCGCTGGGATCAGGTCTGGACGGAGAGATTCCCAACCTGCATCTAACAGACAGAGGTCGGAACGGTCAGACATCATTTCACACCGATTTCATGAAGAGTAATCAGCTTACAGTTTTTTTTTACCACACTTCTGTCCCTTTGTACATTTTATATATGAGGAGGTGACTTATAGTTACATTTAGAATATTTAGGTGGTGTTTGCTTGATACTAATATTTTGGCCATCTGACAAATAATTATTTTTATGTCCTGTTAACATTTCATCGTTTGTCTTAAGTAAACACAGAAGATGATCTGCTTACAAGTAGCTGTGAAGAGGCTGTGTGACAGTTTTGTTCACCAGTGATCAGCACTGATTTACTTTTAAATTAAACAAACCGACACTGTGGAAGTAGGTTATGAATATAATTTAGTTTCAGCCCTGCTCTGTGGCAGCGCATGTTTCCTGTGAGGTGATGCTGGAGTCTGCAGTGTAACTGACACAGTCCTTTACTTTGTCCTGCAGATATCTTCTCCGGTTCATCTGCAGCGCCCGGCACACCCGCCGCCCCTCAGCC